>JASMMZ010000003.1:13428727-13490968 GCA_038502455.1 Anisogramma anomala | reverse complement strand
CCCCCCCCCATAGGTAAGGCGAGAAGTCTTAGCCGGTTGTGGTAATTTTGAATTAAAATGAATTTCATGTGGATTCAAGCTGACGTGCATAGCAGATAGGTGGCCGACCAGGCACGCCCCACCACTGACTGACCAGCGCGCACTAGTGCAACCATCGGTTCATGTTTTTTTTTGTGGGGGTGGGGCCCTTGTGCTTGTACGGGCGCAGGTCGCAGGGCGATCAGGCTGTTCAGTCGCAGCGTCGTGAGATGAGATGAGCGACTACCTGGGGGCCACGGTCAGACGGTGAGGTGGGCCGTGGACACTCCTCACTGGAGCAAGTTGTGGGGCAAGGAAAAGATCGCTAAGGGTCGGTCCGTTTACTTTGGTCAGGCCTGGGCGAGGGCTCGGCCTGGGTGATACATCGGAGGTCACTGGGCAGGATCCAGTTCACGAAAGCAGAAAACTCGCACAACGGCTGTGTATGCAGTCTTCACAAAAGGTTTCCTGAATTTGGCAGAGCTCACTGAACCGTGTACCTGGCCCAGCCTCCACCTCCCCCTTTTCCCGCCCCCCACCTGCCGTCCCTCCGATACTTGTGCGTACTTCGTTCGCCCTCCCCAGGCTGTGATGTCAAGATGCCTTCCCACGGCTCGCTCGGCCAATTTCGTCCAGCCCAGGCGCCTTGCATTCTCGCTTTGTTCGTGGTGAGTCGTGCACTGTCCAGGTGGAATGTGACAAAGGAAAGGCTATGGATATATATATTATAGATGTATATATGTGGAAGTCGAGAGTCGCTGTACTGTAGCTGCCTGCTCCGCTCCGCAAACACTGCGCTTCAGTAGTCACCCCCATGTAGCAAACGCTGATAAACAAAGAGCCAAACCAACGAGACGCAAGGAAAATTCGTAGCTGTGAAGACATGGCCGTACCACCTGGATGATGGATGGATGGTGTTGGACAGATCGATGAACCAAGGATATGTGCCTGGCAGTGCAGCCTAGAAGAGCCCCGCAGACTTGAACTCGCCGGCAAAGTCGTCCATGGCGGGCAGGGCAAGCAGCGGCGGGCTGCTGGCGACGGACGCCTCGCCAATCTGGTGGCTGACGGGCGGGGCGAGCTTGCTGCCGCGGCCGCGGCTGCCGGTGGCGCCGGCGTCGCCGGACGGGCTCGGCAGGCGGTAGCCCTCGAACGCTGCGGCCAGGGTCTGCTCCATGGCCGCGCGGTCCATGTGGAGCCCCGCGCGCTTGTGCGAGAAGTTGATGTACGGCGACGGGCAGCTGTCCGCGTCTTCGTCGTCGTTGTCGTCGTCGTCGTCGTCATCGTCGTCGTCCGAGTAGTAGAACGAGGGGATCTCGTCGGCGTGGGCGGACGTGTCGCAAGTAGGGCACGCCTCGCGCTCGTCGTCGTCGCTGTTGCTGTGGACCGAGATACTCTCATCCGAGGAGACGGAGAAGCGCGATATCGACACGTGGGTGCCCTGCTCTTGCGGCGTGGGCTGCTGCTGCTGCTGGGAGATTGTGCATGAGGCAGGGAGCCGAGCCCGGGGAGCGTCGGGCTGAGCCTGTTTGGTCGGCTTCAGGGTGACGGCAGGCCCATGTTCAGTTCGGCAGCGCTTGGTGTGGGGCGAGGAATTCGGACGGCCCAGGGGTGGCGGCGGCGACAGTATAGTTTTGGGCCCGAACTCTGATACAGCGGACGCCACGGCGAAATCATCATCCTCGTCCTCGTCCTCGGCGTCCTCGGCAGCGTCTTCGGGAATCGTCAGTGCGAGCCGGTCCGCGGGCTCGGCCACCGACTCGGCACAAGGAGACTCGGCCGGCTCGTCGGACAGAAACTTGCGCAACGACTCGGGCGACATGGGACGTGATGAAGGCGCCGTCGACACTGGGCTACTGCCGGGCCCGCGGGCCTCTGATGCTGATACCGCATCAGAGCGCACGCTGGATGGGCTTTGCATGCGGGTGAACAGCTTGCGTGGTGACCACCGAGAAGTACTTGTTGGCGAGATGGATCTCTGGTGCTTCAAGCTCGGTGCATGGGGGGCAGTCGGCAGCCTGTATCTGGGGCCCAAGAAGTCAGGGATCGCCGGTGGTGGTGGCGCTGCCCGAGGAGCACTGAACTTAGCGGCAGGGTCCATGGTCACAAAGTTGTCGTAGCGGATCGAGCCGAGCGACACGCTGCGCTGCCTGACGGGCTGCTGTGTTGGGACGTCCATCACATGGACGTGAGGGCCTGGGAGGTATGGGCAAGCCGAGGCTGAGGGCAGGGTGTTGTCATCGTCGTAGGTCTCGAAGGAGCCGTCCATCTCATGCTGAATTCTTGTCAGCACAAGGACCTTGTGAATACCAGGTGGGCAATCCTTCCCACCACGTCCACGTACATAGAAATAATAACGCTGACGCATTTCTAAACCCCCGTCGCTGGAAGTACACGGGCAATCACCGTCGCAGACAATATTCCTGAAGGTATGGCAGTCACGCCAATGTGCTCGATCTTGGTGTGTGTCTCTTCCCATGCGGTGATAGGTCGAGAAGCTGTCCCAAGACGCGACAAGTGACATTTTTCTTGCGGACGGATGTGTTTCTCTGGAGGTCGGTGGCATGAGATCAGCGGGGTGAACATGAACGCAGGGAAGAAGGTTTGTTTGTTTATTATATTTGCCATCCAGTGCTGATGGATGGAGCCCATGAGTTATGCTTTGGCATGAGCTTTATGTGGCCGGCAAAGAGTGGAGCCACAAATGTACAGCTGGATGCACGCAGCCATGGCGGCATGGCCGACCGCTTGGTACCAATTTCCGGAACGACCAAAGTCGCTGTTTGCACGACCGTGCACGGGGCCGGGCAGAGTCAGGCCAGGGCAGGCCTTGACCTTGCTTGACCTTGACCTTGACCTTGACTGTTCCTTCACCCCTCACCCTTCCTTCACCCTAGGGCTGACACCCTGGCGCTGACGGGCTCCTCGAGTCTGTCAGGTACCCACCCACCAGGCTGTGTGCTGTGTGCTGTGCCCCCGTGCTGTGCAGCCGCCACTGCAGGCCGCAGGGCACCGGATCCTTCAACTGCACACAAAGTAGTGTACAGTTCAGTTCAGATGTGCCTTCGGAAATTGGGTGTCCGCTTGGGACCAATGATCCAAGACCTTGCAGCAAGTGGGAGAACGCACGACGAGGGAAAAGAAATATGCTTACATCCTTCAGACAGTGGCTACTCGCTCCTCACAGCATGAGGGTGAATGGGGTGAACAGGGTGAAAGGGTGAATAGGGTGAATAGGGTGAATAGGGTAAATAGAGTTGTCATGGGGTCCATACCAATCAACGAGTCAACCAGTCGATGAATCAATTAATCAATCAATCAATCAATCAATCGATCAATCGATCAATCAAGTAGGGAGCGCTGCCTCAGCTCAGGGTCGTGAGGATGAAGGGCCAGCCTCTTTTTGATGTTAAATATTGGAGTATTTCCCGCTTAGTCGAGACGCTATGCATAGTTTGCCCGGCGTTATAGTCTAGACATGGTGCTGTCAAAGTATAGTACTAGGCTGCAGGGTCCAATGAGGAGCTCCATTCGGTTCGTGGAAGCGCCTCACTTGCAGGCACAGCGCCTAGAGAAACACAAGAGCGTTGGTCTGGCGAAGGGCGCCTCTGATTTGGTGGCCAGCAACAGCATTAAGCTTTGTACAAAACTCTGAAACAGGCCGCACAGTTTGCTGCGAAGGATCCGGATCCGACAGTATGGAGTACAGAGCTCTCCAGGGTGGACATGTGAAGCCTAAGCGATGCAACGAACAGAGTGAAGTGGGTGTCAAGGTTGAATTGTTGGTATTGCTGGAACAAGATGAACTAACTAGCACTAAGGTTGGAGCTATGAAATCTACCACTGCTTATAAAATACTATTTTGATGTTGAAAAACGTCATACGAAAATATAAATTAAATTAGAGATCGGCTACCCGTATAGGTAAAAATGGCTTCCGCACAGGCAAGAATGCGATGGCAAGTACCGTCTTTATTTGCAGGAAGCAACGATCAGGGACAATGTTATCTATCTGACGGCTCGGGCGACCGTCGGATGATTAATAGCCTTTACATAGACCAAATACGAACTATTGCCATCGACCTCCGTACATACCGTGAATCGTCGTACTTCCATCTAGTAACCTACATATCGGTCGAACCTTACATATCTTTTAAGTCGCAGTCAGAAATTATATTCATCACAAAAAAAATGATAAAAACAAAACCGATAATACTCACACAACTTCGTGATTAGCTAAAGCTAATTACTCGACACATTAAACCAAATTAAGTTAAGAGAACAAGTTGAAAATAAGCCATTGAAATTTATTAACTCAATTCGACAACTACAACTACTTGACGTATATACAATTCTATAGAATTTTATATTAGTAAAAATATAAAAATACCAATGAATAGTAAACGCTAATATACAAAATTCTACATTAATAACACTACATAACTATCTTCGATTATTAAAGAAAATAAGTTATACCCAAATATTCGCTAAACAATCCGGGGAAAGTATTAACAACTATAGTAAAAACATTGAAATCGCGGTGAAGATATAATCACAAAACAACGTACTCTTTGAAAAAAAAACTTGGTAAAAATTGTTTTGAACCAAAAAAAAAAGAAAAAAAAAAGAAAAAAAAAACCGAAAGATAAACATAAATCAAATTAAATACAGTATTTATCGCCCGTTTTATGACTCTTTCTATAACAAGCAACACGGGTATCATAATTAAAGTAAATTTATTTGAATTACTTATTTATTAATCGTTGGTAAGGTATATAAGGAAAGCAAACTAGCTGACGGTACAAAGCCCTCAAATGCTATGAAAAGAGCTGAAAACCCGGTTTCTTATACATTTAACGGATACCGAATAAGATAATTATTGGTAGAACTTTAGACCTTACAACGTTATCGATTCGGATCGGTCGAAGTAACAATAGTATTGCGTGGTCAAGTGGTGGATGTATTGTTCTAGGTTTAGCAGACTGCTAGCCAATCTGCATACTAATTTGTATGGTCAATTGTTTAGCTCGTACCTTAGTATAAAGTGGGTACATATTATACTTAACTTGAAGTCAATACAGTAGACCCACAAAATAATACACTCAACATATAATCAATATAGTTAACTTTATTTACAATAAAGATAACTTACTGCACTTTAATTACTATTATTCCAATACTAGCAGCTTTTTTTTTCCCGCGCATAACCAATCATTTCCGGTTAGCACTGAACTGCTTCCTCATTAACCAGCGAGATCCCTACCAATTCCACAGCTAAACTAACCCTAATTACCCCGCGGTTTCGAGTTTCGACTTAATTAATTCCAACAAACAAATCTTTTACCACAGACTAATACAAACTTTCAACTTAATTGTACCTTCAACTCAGCTGTACCAGTTAATCAAGTCGCTGGCTTTGTTTTCTTACCAATCTTTTAGTTTACCAGGGTACCCCTGTTTACTAACACGTGATTTGGCCCTACCAGATGGCCTTTTAACATAATCTTTAATACATATAGTTAGTTTATTGCTATCTACAGACTTTTTAAAAGTTTCATTTGATGACGATTTTATTATAGCGTTGGTAGGATTGTTTTTACCATTCATTCACCGGGATTCCCTAATCTCCCTGTCTTCATAGGTTTTACGGAATGCTATTACATCAATTATTATGCGTTTTTCGTTAATAGTTCCGAGTTACAAAAGGTATTTGAACAGGCTTTTCACATCGGTATAAATTATTACTGGGAAAAGAGGAATTTGAAGCTTCTTGGCAAAGATATTAAGGGTTTTCTATATATTTATACCTGTATCTAAACTGGTTATTATTCCATAAACCTTTAAAGTTAGTACGCATTGAGTAATTCTTTTACACTTACGAAGGTTTAATAGATTATGTTTCCAATAACGTTAAATTAATCTTTTTATAACTGGTTCTCATTTATAATCGTTATAAGAAACCTGATTAAAAACGATTAATTCATGTTATTTACAAAAGAGGTATCTATAAAGATTTTTTTGGTCTTCGATAGGTTGATTGAGACTATATTAATCTCCTGGTTTATATTCTTTATCTGCTATTCTAGCCTTTTGTTTAGTCGATTAAAATTTTTATCTATTGGATTTTGCGTTTATGCCGTAATCGATGAATCGTAAAAGCTTTTCGGTTGGTATATGGTAACAATGTAATCGTTATAGACGTATTACTCCAAATACATTTAAGTTTTTGCCATGTTAGTTTTATTAATCATGACCAAATCAAGGCCTTCACCTCTTTAAAAATAAAGAAAATACATATTATTAACACTATATTTGCGGATTAACGATCCGTTAAGAATAAAAGAAATACTTTTCGCCAAAGTTTCAATTGGTTTACAATTCCATAATTTTAAGTTTTTAGTCGCCTGTTATTTAAATGATATAAAGCTAACAATTTTAACAAAAAGGGTACTGTTAATTTATATACTTACCAAGCCGAAATCTTTATCTTGCGTAACCAGTAAATACGGGTTGTAAAATAAAGATTTCATATCAAACCTCAACTTGAAACGTAATTAATAAGTTAGAAACTAATAAACACCTGCTTTAATCAATCCGTATGATAGTTTAATGCATTGTATTACTGCCCTAAAAAGATATTTATTATGGTAGTTTTTACAGTAATTTCAATGAAACGATTCTTTACAAATCAGTTGTTAATTATGTATATATTGAGGTAATATTATGGCTCATAAAGTTAAAATTCCTATCAGCGTTGATTAGTAAACCTATTGTTAAAGCCATTATTAAGTGTAAGCTGTTTTTTTCAAATCGTTAGTGATTACGTGAAAATGCAGTCTTTTCCTTTATTACTGTATTTCCAAGTGATTAAACGTAAATTTCCGTACGGCCGCCCCGTGGTTTTTCCTTTAACCTTGTAGATAATCCTCAACTTAAAGATTATAACATCTTGGATTTTGGAGGTTAAACTAGCGTTTAGGCAAAAACTGTATAATTCCTCAAGTATGTAGTCTATTAATTTAAACTTTATTTCTTTTTTCACAAAAATTTCCGTAGGTTTTAATAATTTCTCATGCCTGGAGCTTTATAGCCAAGTCTTAGTTATACTTTCTTCTATTGACCTAAGTGGTTTTGTTAATCCGGCTCATTGTATATTCATTATTTTTAACGTTTTCCCTATTTCATGATCGGTCGCGTCGTCGACATTTTATTAGCTTATTGATTGCAGGAAAACGGAATTTTTATTAAACGATTCGTTTTGTGTAAGTATTTTTATCGTTATCGTTAATAGTTTTAATATTGAGTTTAAGCTAAGTTGTGCAGAACGTCATAAGATTGTTGGTAGTTTGAATAATTATCTTAGGGTTATCGATCTTTAAATTTTCAATGGATTATTCTTTTAACCTGGTTTTTGTCATACGAAGATTTCATTTTGTAATGGTGAATAAAGTACTTCGATCATCGTGGGGATGTTTGTGGTATTAAGTTAATTATTAATTTAACGTCGTATCAATATTTTCCGTAATTCCTTGAATGTATTTCTGTATGTCACAATGCTTTTTTACGTACTTATTAATAACGAATATTTACTTGATAAACAAGTATATACTCTCAGGACCAATAATGTTGGTACTAAGCCGTTAGGGTCTATAATATCATCTAAACCATTCACCTCTATATAAAGACATATCTCTTGATCCGTAAAGTTTTTGATCTTTCACGAAAAGATATCAGACGCCTTATAAAGTAATATATATGCCTTTTCGACTTTTCCAAAACTTTAATAGACTTTAATAGGGACTCATTTATACTGGAATTTCATTATCTTTGCGTCTTTTTGCAACTTCACTGATGTTAAGTTGATACCGACATTAATTATAAAGATGTTTAATAAATTTGAGTTTATATTCATTTACAATATCCTTCATGTTTTCCACATATTTTTCGCCGACAGGTATTCAAGAAATTAGGCTTATTATTTTAGTACAACACATTAACAAAATCTCGTAATGAAATCTTTTCATTACCTTTTTGAGATAAATTTGAATTGTTGGGGGACATAGAAGTACGTTAAGAATAAAATTAAACTTTCTAATTAACTTTAAAGAAAAATATTCCTTACTTTTATGCCTTGCGGATTAAAGGATTTTCTATAGCTTATAGATGGTTGGGTAATTGAAAAGTCGGTGTAATTAATGTATCTTTAATTTCATTAGATTTAATACTATTGACTTTGGACTTTGAAGATGAAACTAAAGGTGCCTCCATTTAGAGGCGAAAGGAAACCTTTGATCGTTTTTGAATAGTTTGTTAACATTAAAGTCGACATTAACATCAAAGATCTTTATATATTTTAATTGAAGAAAGAATAAGATAGGAGTGTTGTAGATGGAAAGAGTGATCGACTTAATAACAATTTGAATATTTGTTGTTTCTAGTGACAATAGTCATTCGCCGGGGCTAAAGTCAACTTTAGCTTTGCTAATATTTCGACAATGAATATCTGAAGAATTAATAGTTTTCCTTCGCAATGCTACGTATTACAAATATCTCCCTGTTAAATACCTCATTACCATGATATCTTATATAATTCCTTAAAACATATAGTTCGCGTAATAATCGCGAAGGTTAAAGGTATATAAGGGGTTACGTGTTTGGTTAAGGCAAATGTAGGGGTTTTCGTTACTTAAGTAATATTAAAAATATAGTGGATTGATTATTAATTCAAGTTAAAAGCAATTTTTTAATATTATATAACTTCATTGAGTATATCGTTATCGTTAATAGCTTTTTTACCCTCGTAGTCTACGATATAATTTAGGTAATTTTGCCCTAAAGTAATAGAATACTAGGTTTAATATAGTACTTCTTATTCATAACGTTTAGCTGGAGGGTAGAAAATGAACTTATAATTGGTCTTGTCATAGATTTAATGCCTTTCACTATTATGACGATAATATGTTTTACGGTTAACAAGTCCGTTTGAATTTTCCCCTCGTTAATAATATTATAGTTATAGCTTTCAATACTAAATCTTTGGACTAGATTTTCAACGTTTAAGCGACCTATACTTACGATTAATATAATATGTCATTACGCAGTCTTCTTCATTCTAATCGTAAAGGCTATCAGTTTAGGATTATATACCGATCGAGTTCGGTGTACAGGTTATTATAGTTGTAAATAAAGAACTTGATCAGTTAAAAAAGCTTTTAAAAATAGCATTTTGATGTTATAAAGCGTATTAAAACTCGTTAACGCCCGTAATAGCTACTCGTGCCTTCTTACAAAGTGTAACTTTACTAACATGGGCATTCCATATTACTTGCTAACATAATATTAATTTATCAAGCATTTTATTAAAGACATTTATTGGGGTTTCCGTTTTTTTTGTAATTATTATCTTTTTTCACCTCTTTATGGCCTAATCTATGTGGTATTATATAAGGTAGACGTCGTATTCGAAGTAGCTTTTTATACTATTGTAGATTTTTTGATTTATTTTTTACTTTCGTTAAGAAGGTTTAATAGTAATTATTGGCCTACCTCGTGAAGATGTCAGGAAATAGTAAGTAAAAACCTAAATGAGAGACTTCTATCCACTTGCAAGTATTGAAAAATGATATAATCTTCATATCAAGTAGGTTACGAAACATTTTATTATGCTTTTATATATCGTTAAAGAAATTCGAAATTTATAAAAAAAATCACTTTCATTTAATATTAATTTTTTTGCCACGTTTTGAAAGAAAATTACGATTATCATTTCATTTTTAATAGTATTTTTTAAAAAAAACATTCCGAATCACAGTGGTAAAGGTAATTTCCAGTCTCCTACTCCAAAAGGTAAAATATTATAATAAAACTTATAATATGTGTACGTGTAAAGGCGTATTTGTTATGGGAAGTTTAGCTTTAAGGAATTCAATAATTTTGGGGGAAATCTTCACGATTTTGAAGAAATATTTTAAAGGTAAGGGGGACTAATTCGTAAGGAGGGTTCTGAAAGACTTTAAGATTTTGCTTAATTGACCGGTGGATAGCGCCGATGTCTATTTCTCTTGCCTCGTTGGCGGCTATTGTTTTAAGTGTCTTGCCACCGCTAAAAGTATATTCCGTACTGTTACGTAAAGGTGTTAAGTTGCTAAAAGAATTAATAGGTTTCTTGTTATTTGCATATAAAGAGTTTATTCCAACGGAATGATGAAAGTTTTAATTAAATTAATGATTAGTGGGTGGTTCATTCAAACATGTGTAAGAGTTTTAAATCTTTTAAACATTCTTTCCCTTTTCTTATAGATTTCAAGGATCATGATTTTATGGGTATTGTTTAAGTTACACCAGTTTAAAAAAAGTTTATTCAAGGTCTCAATTTTCATCTAGAATAGGATTTTCACGGTTTCTTAGGTTTTCCTTCAATTTGCCTTTAACTATTCCTATGGTTTCATTCAATATCCAAATAGTCTAGTTCATAAAGTATTTGCAAAAAAATTGAAAAGCCTAGGTTTTTCGATTAACTTTGTCAGTATTTTAGTTGAGAATCCATTGGCTTACGTAATTAGTAGAATACTTCTTTGTTGAATCGGTATTAATATCTTGAAATGGGAGGTTTTTGTAATAACATTTGACGAAAAGAGATTCAAGCGTCTCAATAGCCTCTATATTTGAGTTTTTTGAAGTTATCATATTGTTGAGCTGGCAAGTTGACGTTCATTCAGGTGGTGTAGGGACTTGAGGTATTTTGGGTAAAGGATTTGTCGATTTGGGCGCATAGGGATTTTATGAATTAGTATAGAGTCGCACAATGTAGTTTACTTGACGCTATTTGTCGATTTTTAATGTTTTCGTTCGGTATAGCTATTTTAAGTATTTAATTGAAGATTATGATGTAGGTGAAGGGAAAAGAGAAGTGTAAAGGGAAAAACTTAGTGTAGAAGGCAAAATTTAGGGTAGAATGTAGAGTCAAAGGTTGTTTGTTGTAGTTGAAAGTTATAGGTCATAGGATTTAGTCGTTTTTGTAGTAAAGGTTTCTGTAATAGAAATAGCCGTAGGAGTACTAACTTAGCCGTTTTCCAACTTGACGATCTTTAAGACTTTTAGCGGTTAATTTTAACACTTTTATTCAAACGGGATTTGATGAAGATTTTTTGGTGTTTTCAATGATGACGATACCTTTGTTAATTTTAAATGCCTGTAAATCGTAGACGTACTCAAAAGCCTTTCTTTTCGCTACTTGTAAGGTGTAAACATTGGAATAGGGCCCTTTACAAGAACTTTTCCTTTATCTCAACGTTGACGTAGAGCGTAACCAGAAAGTAGCTTTTTTTTACTTAGTAAATCTGTGTTTAAATTAATAAGCACTAATTACTGTTGGTAGTACTTTAGATGTTGTAATATTGTCGATTCGAATCGGTCGAAGTAACAATAATATTGCGTAGTTAAGTGGCAGATTCATTTTTTGGGGCTTGGTTGACCACTAGCCGGTCTGTATACTAATTTGTATGGTGAATTGCTTGGTCCGTACCCTAGTTTGAAGTGGGTACATACTATACTTGACTTTCAGTTAATACAGTAGACCAATGAAAGAATACACTCAACTTACAGTCAGTATAGTTAACTTTACTTATAGTAAAGTTGACTTACTGCAGTACAATTACTATGGTTCCAACAATAATGATATAACGTTGTAAACACATATTACAAATCTCTTGGTTTTCAAAAACCATATAGACGGAAACGTGACTTACAAAGACGAAATTATATACGATATAATAAGGGTAACACTAATCCCCACGACTGTTGTATCTAATCGTAACAATAATTCCATTTTCGTATATAATAACTAATTAAATGATGATGAAAATCATTTTGCAAGAATATAAGTAGAAATTACACAGATTATAAGATTAATACAAATTTTAATAAAAGGTTAAACTCCTCAGGAAAACAAAAAGCTACTTTTCATACCCCACGTAACTATCATAATCAACTTTATTATTTTATAATGATGATGACACATTATCGGGAAATATCAAATACCTATTAAAGATGATGATAAACAAAAGATCCATATCTAAAAATTATGAACGTAGAATGATATAGATAGAAAAAAAATCAAAACAATGCAATATACATGTGTATTTTAATTTTAAAAACATATCTAATTTATACCCCAGATTCTACAATCATTTCTATCCAAAACAATCATATTCTTTAAGTCGTCATATGAAAATTTTTACTAAAAATGTAAACCCCATTTTGAAGAAATTGAATTACAATGAACAACAAATATATTAAAGATAAATAAATGATCGTATATAGTTGCCTTAAATCAAATTAAATACAATGGTTTCGACACTACCCTGAATTTAATTAATAAGTAAAATAAAATATTACATATAATCGATTTAACGGAAGGAATCCCCGGTAATATTTATGATCAATGAACGGATATAGGAAAGGATTGCAAGCATATGGGTAAATAGGAGGGGTTTATTTCATTGATAATTGTCTAACATTATAAACGTAATCAACGTGTTAATTTATATATTCGTATGGAAGAATGAAATGGAGAAGAAGTGTCATATATTACCCGTCTAGTGCGCCTAGATTCGTCTTATCCTAGAATATTATCATCTTAAACTATACTTATAATAATATAGGCCGAAAAGTATCCATTCCAAAAAACATGAAGTTAATGCACAATATCGATATAGAATAAATATTGAGCAAACTTGAGGAAACATTTAAACACCATATGAATTCAAACTTTTTCGGGTGTTCCAAAAAACTCATTTTAAATTAACGAATAACTTACGAAAGATATACCAGAAAATTACACTGGAATAACTATTAAATTATAACCCGGTTTTTCACAAGTAAATTATTCATATATATGAGTTAGTTATTATTCAATATATTCGAGTAAATAAAGAGAAACTATTCGAGAAATACAAACGTAATTATCTTTATACGCTTTGGTGATGGTAATCTTACGACACCGTACGTTACCTGAAGCAACGAAAATTCAGTTAGAAAATATTCAGGAAAATATTTATAATATTTAAAATCATTTTTACTTGGTAGATGATAAATTATTGGTTGAGTTAATTACTCTTGATACCTTAGAACGTCTGAGAATAACTATTTAGAAATTCAATGTACATATAACATTAACGATAATCGACGGTAGCCGGATGGTATTGACGAATTATATTTTATTTTCGTTCATCGTCAATTGTATTTTATTAGTAATCTACTTTCATTTTGGTTTTAGATATTCCTTATACTATTTATTACTAAATAGTAATTAACTCGTTCGTTATTCACCTATCAATAGTAGTACAGAAATTGTATTATAACTGATGAGAAAAATGAATATTCGAGTATTATTCATATAAAATAAAGTTTGAGTTTATTCAATTTTAACTTACAACCGGTGTATATAAAAGGAATTATGATGTATTATTAATCATGTTAGAAAAGTCGAACTTAAATGGGGAGGATTGTTCGGAATCCGAGTCAAATGACAAAGATAGTAACAAAAATGACGATCTAAAATTGGATACAAAAGATTGGATAGATTTCAAAACGTTGAAAAAATCATTAGAATTTACAAAGTATATTTAATAATAAAGATACTGAAACTAAATCAGGACTTATATCTGAGGGAGGCCTTTTGATACTAGAAAACCCCTGAAAAATCATCATTATAAAACACTTACATTTTGGAATTATTTCGATTATACCTTTCCCACAATGATTTAATAACACAAAAAGTACGAAATGAATGTCTAGTTTACCGGTACAGTGTCACTATATTTAAATATAATTAGAAACGAAAAGGTGTATTTTAATGGATAATGTAAAGAAATCTTTCATAAAAGAATACTTTTTGACTATCAATTGTTTGTTACGATCAATAAGTTTCTATGTTTCAATCGAAGTTTAGAAAAGGTAATAGTTTTAATTATCTGGTTATTTTTCGCCACCCCTATAACTAAGAGGACTTTCCATCGTTAATTAATATCAATAAATAAACTTGGGTTTAAATGGCCAAAAAAAAGATATTATGGCGTTATGGGCATTGGAAATGAAATATAACAAGGACGTATTTTAAGCTATATCAGCATACAAATACGATCTATGGTAAAACAAATAATGGGAATCGAGTGGAGGCATTTAAAATCCAATATAAAGAATGAACTCCGATACTTTAAGACTTTCAGCTCCATTATAATGTTAGATGCCAACTAGAATAGAGAGAATTAGGTATGGTACTACAATTAATTTTCGATTTTTGATTCATATTATCCGGTATTAACGCTGAAGATATATGTAAAATGATTAATTCATATGTAATTGTTAAAAGAAGTAATACGATAGGTGAACCGGCATTGGCTAAAAGATTGGCCTATATACAGAGAAATTTATTCGTATTCAGATTAAAAGAAGTTCGAGTAATTCATCTTATTACCCATTTTACCAAATTTTAAATACGTAAATCGACTATTTGGAATAAAATAACCTAAACATTCGTAAGATAAAGTGACTTTAGCGTGAAAATTCTACCTTATAATAGAAGCAGCAGGGTTCACTATACTTAAACAGTTAAAATAGTAAGTTATTTATGATATCACTTCAAGAAAAACAAAGATTATCGTTTTATATGTAATTTTATCCTTATTTACAATTTTATAATTAAACTATAGTGGCTTATGTATACAATAGATAATGTCAGTAAGGTCTATTTTACAGAGTATATTAATGTAAAGGTAATAGTAGAAGAGTTGTTGCGATATTGAAGACAGATAGAAATGTTAAAGGGAAAAGAAGCATCCGGAGAGTGTATGCCTTAGGTGAGAGCTTATAAACTTTCACCCGAGCAGTAGCACTTTACCATGCACTCTGTCAATCTCCCTTCTAAGTAGTGGTAATTTACTATATACTTTACTAGTACCCCTTTTGGGCAGTAGCACATTATTATACCCTTTGTAATAATATATCTTATGAAGTGGTATGTTACCGTACATGTAATAAGGATGTAACTTTTAACGTGACCGCTTACTAATTATAAAGATATATAATAATATCTATATAGGTATTTTTTCCGGTGTAGCTTGTTTCCGTAATTTAGTAGTAACAGCTTAGTTGTATCCGAATCCCCATTGATCGTATAATAGTAATGGTATTTGTGGTTCAACTCATTTAATATCTTAATTAATAGTTTTGGTAACAACAGTAGTTATAGTATAAATTGTAAAGGTTCGACTTAGTAATTTTAATAAAGATACTAATTATATTGTAGGCTTAAGTTAATTCAAGCAATTAGTAGCGGCATGGTTATTCATTGTTATAGGGGTGTTGTTTTAACGGTATAATTATTGGTGTTACGAGTTTTGGGGTTATTATAAAAAGATGTAACGCTATCGGTTGAGGCAAAACTTCTTTTTTCACCTTTTAACAACGTGCCCCCTTTCATAACATAAGTTTTCAATTAACCAGTCGGCGTATATACAATTAAACCATTATTTTCATTAATTATTCTAACCGCCTTTATAATTAGGTTACTTAATAAATATTATGTGTTAATCTCTTTTAAAATTGATAACTCGTAAAAATCGCTTCCTTAGGCGCCGTTTAGCGCGGCAGAATAAACTCAAACAAGCAGTTGCTGCGGCCGTCCGTAGCTTTAGCTTTAACCCCCTTAGCTTCGGCTTTATATCCTTTATCCCCGCTTTACTCTTCAACTTCTTCTTCGCTGTTGTTGCCAACTAGGCCTTTGCCTCTTTTCCTCTTTTTTCCCTTTTTACTTTTCCCTTTACCCCTAGATGGGTAAAACGAGAGGCTTTTAAGGTTATTAATATTAACCTTTCGTTATGGGTAAAACCCCCTTTATCAGTAGCAGCCATCTTTAGCTATTACAAACGTAACTTAGCTGAGTTATTACGCAATTCATATTAATAATTCCCTCTTAACTTATGCCATTTTAATATTCTTATAGACGAGGCCGAAGCGGCTGATTTAGCCCGCCGCCTCGAGTTGCAACTTATTAGGGTGCGTCGCGAGGCTTTTTTGACGTGTAAATCGTTGGAACGATATACTCAGGTTCGCGTCCTCAGGCCGCTAATAGATAAGCCTTACGTTTCTTATGTCTTTTTTACGGCCGCGAGTAAGTTTATTAGCGATTACCGTTAAAACGGGGGTCGGTTGACCCGTTACTACCGCTACAAGCGAATTGGTAATGGATATACCTCTGTTTTGGTGAATTTATAGCCGTATGCCAAGGCTTCATTACGCGCTTGCCGTCTTTATAGTAAATTTATTTTTAATTAATAATTTTATTCGCAATTGATAATTATGTATTATTACAATACCCTATTCAAAGCGCTTTTCAAAAACCCTATTTTTATGATACCTAAAATAAATAGATGCTAACTAATAGTAGGCGTTAATCGACGGCTTAAAGAGATGGTAACCGCTATTTTTGACTAGAAGGCGGGCTAATATATGTATTACATAGGCAAGTTCGACGACGTTATTGCATGTTATTATAAGGAGGGTAAGGACCCCTGCGCCCCTTTTCTAAAGATATATAGCCTAAAGCACGGGGCCCTCTTTCTGGCGACGTCTTTAATAGCAGAGTCGATAACGGTAATGGCGGTGGCGCTAATGATAGCGGTGGCGAGGGCGGAAAGGAAGAGGATGAGGATGATAATAACGATGACAACTATGTGGCGTTGCCCCCCCCCCCCCTCTCGTTTCGGCAGTAACTAGATATTTGTTTTCATATTTTACCGGTTCTTCGGGCCTGAGTATATTCTGTTGCATAGTAACAAAATTACTTTTTAAAAATCGTAACGTAGGTAATATATTTTAAAGGTAAAAAGTAAGAATAATTTTATTGAAGTCGTAAACTTAAAAAACAAAGAGGCATAATATGTTAAAAGCGTTATAAATGGTCAATTTCAAAATCAATGATACTTTAAAAACAACGCAAACGGTAAATGTAAATAGTTATGAAATATTAGAAGAGGTATTAATAAGCAAAATAAAGGAGAGTTATTCAATATGAAATGTAAAAAAATGTATTGAGGGTAAGCTTATAAAACCTTTTTAGTAATGTTAACGAAGATAGTATTATTCATACGAGTGTTTTAATGCCTCATTCCGAGCGCCCTTAGTTATTATATTTGTTGGGTTTGATATTCTATTAATCCACTTTATTTCATATATGTATTGACGTTTATACGATTTGCTTAAGGCTATAATATTCATTATAAGGCGCGTTTTGCTCGTGATACCGAGCTCAAAAGGTATCTGTAAAGGGAAAATGAGGTAGTATATATTATTCAAAGGAAATGTTTTCAACTAAGGTTTAAAATAATTATCCCGGACTATAATCTTTATAGTAATCCCGGAGTCGAATTCTTTAACCATATCGTATATTTTAGAGGCCAAAACCTTTCGATTAACCCACTTACATTTAGTAAAGTTTTAACAGATAATATTTTTATACAGGGTAAATACGTTTCGAGTTGGCGTTTTATTACTTAGAATAAAACCAAATTTATGTGTGAACTATAATTGGTGTTACTAGGAAAGGATTCGTTAATGAAAACAAAAAGTCTTTATATACGTATATCGAGTGGTATAAATTGTTAGCCCCGTTTCGGCTTATATATTTTCCACTTAAATTATTTAATAAGTGTTTTTTATATGTTACTAGAAAGGTTGGTTTAATAGTGTACGGTAATTGAAAGGTTAAACTCCACCTTTATCTATATTATTAATAAGACTTAAGCTTTATGTACACGTTAGAATGTATATTCGTGAGCTCGTTTTATATTGATTGGGTTAATAAATATAAACATATTTCATTACCCCTTTTATACGAAGTTTGAAATGTCGTTTCGAATCGCAATTATCACGCCGTTGAAATTAATTATACGTTTTTTTTACCAGACACACTTTAGCTTTCACCTTTAGGCCGGCTTTTAAAAGTTTCCTCTTTTCCATAATAGAAAACGATGTATTATATAACATTGATGTACTGTCAGTTTATATTCCAGTAATAACAAAACCTTCAAACCTCAATGATAAAATTAATAAATATGGATCGAAAGTCGAGTTGGTTATTTCGATCCATTACTAATAATACTTTTAATAATTATTATGTTGATATACTCCAACTTTAACGAATTTGTGAAACGTGTTTAGAATGTGTAAAATAGTTTCAGGAAAATAATAATTTCGAATCTTTATATGTATACATGTATAAATACGTTGCTTAAAATGTTTATTCAATTATATATAAGCCTGTATAATATGAGGAAACTTAATATAAAGGTTATAAGGGGTACATAAAAGGCGGTAAACGTATGAATCAAATGATGGCTTACCCTTCATAAAGTGGGCGATTAAGTTATAATATCTTTTTTGCCGGCGTCATCATACCCTTTAACTATAAAAAGACTTGTTTTATAGGGTTTTCCGGTTTTATTTTTTATCTAGTGGACTGAGAAGGTAGAAAACATTCTGTAGGCATTGTAAATTATTAGGTTAAACCTTTCAAAGTAAAAAACGCACTATTTGATCAAAGCCGTAATTTCTTTTTATATTAATTGTTTAAAAGGGGTATTTGGAGCGGTGATAATACCTTTTCAACGGAGATTTATATTTAACTTACGGTTTACCATTTCCATTTCAGTGACGAATGAGTCTGTTATAGAATCTTAAACAAGTTTTTCATTTTTTTAGTTAGGTGGATGCTCTTAGCAACGTGTTATTAGTTTTTTTAGTGTAAGTAGGCCGGTTTTGTAAGGTGTTAAAGGTTATAAAGGTGTATCCGCGGGGTTTACGGGTTTCGACGGCGGTTCGGATTCGTTATTATAACGATAATTTGGTCGGTATCAATCCTCATATTGCGTTTACAAGCCATTATCGTTTATTTTTTCCCCTTTTCTACTTCCGTACTATCTTCTAGGGAAATTAATTCGGGTTACTCGCTAAGTTTACAAGTATATCGTGGCTTTTATACCCGTTAATTCTTTAAATATTTGTTTATGTGTCTTTCGTTCTATAAATTAGGATTTTAGATTATAATGGTAGGTTTACAAGGCCAGTTTTATATAGGCTGTTTTTTATAGCAAATGTTTTCGAAACATTATTATTAGCCCATCGAAAACGTAATGATATTATAGCTTTCGCTATTGTATTCTCCTTTTACACCGTAGCTAGTAAGGGTGTGAAATTTATGTAAACTTTAGGATAAGTACAGAGAATGAATTTTGTTTAAATTAGCTTACTTGGGCTAAAAGTGTCATTAACGGTATTGAACGCTATTTGTAAAATGATCTGCTTAATAATAATACCTTTTAACTTCTTATATAATATCGTATATGCTTTTTCAAACAGTTGGTAATACCGTTTACATTTTCTGATCCCTTATAATACTTTTGCCGGTATTTACTTATACTTATCACCAGCAATTTAAAATTTGGTACGCTATTCGGTTGAGGAAAAAATTATACTCATATCGTAGGTGATTGAATTAGAAAGCCTTGAATAGACATTCGACTAATAGTTTACTAAAGAATTTTGGTAATTCTCAATAGAAACGCTTTAAGTAAATTTCGCAACCTAAAATAATATTTTTATGTTGACGGAATATAGTAATAACTAGTCATTAAGGTATATTATATGTATAATGATCTTGTAATTCAAGTTTGTATTGTTTGAAAAGCGGAATTTAAGCTACGGTAGAGATTACGAGTATTACTGGTACCCGTGGAAAAACCTTTCAATAGATTTTAGTATTCCTTTTCCTAAATTTATATATACTGTTACGTGGAGCAGCCGTAAAAGGAGTTTGGTATGCGGGTGTCCAAATCAACGGTGTAACATTTTTAATTTCGGTTATTTTAGGTAAGTAGCTTTAATTATACGCGCTTTTAGGACAAACTATAGGTGTTTAAACTTGATATGGATTGGTATGGATACATTATCCGAAACTTGAACGAGTTCATTAGTCGTATTTCAAATCTTAATTTCGAGATTATTTATATTATCTAACTATAGGAGAAATGGAGTTTTAAAGTTTATTACATAATATTTACCCTGTCCGAATCGTATATTCATAACGATTATGCCAAGTAACGACGCGTTACCTTTACCGAATAGAACTTTGCAGCGTTTTCCTATTTATTCGAGCTGAAACTTGGGAAATTTCGCCGCGAAAACAAAGAATTATCGTTTTCCGGCGCTTAAGAATTTTATTAAGCCGGTATTTAGAATAATATCCTGAAATATCTTACTGTACCTATTGAAAAGTGTAAATTATAACGTTTTTTAAGCGTTCAGTATTCCGATATCATAATCTAGGCTTACGTTATGTAACAATGAGGTATTTTATAAGGTTGTAAATACTCGTTATTTGTTTTTCTTATTCTAGGTTATTAAGTAAGTTTATTTTCATTGAAGTTGTTTTCTTTATAGGTATACTTATAGGATCGCTTTCATTGGTAATTACATTGCCCTCGGTTTCTACTGCTCCATTTTTAGTATTATTCATCTTTGTAGCCGTATTTGGAGCGTTTAATTCATTTCGGATATACTTTAAATCGTTGGTTCAAAACGTGGTAAATGGTTTAGCCGAAGTTTTCATTGATAATTTGGCTCATTTTAAATTTGTTTATCGACTTATTAAGATTTCAAGCGATGTTTTAACGATTATACAAAAAAAAATTAAATTTCTTTCTGGTTTAAATAGTGTAAGGGTAAAATTTGGGTTTCCGCGGTAAGCTTTTATCACTGTTTAGACAAATAATTTGTCTTTGTCATATTTTTGGTTAAGGGCTGCCTAATATTTCCGTAACTTTGTTAGTAAGACGGCAAACACCTCTTATAGGATTTTGTTAACGTTTTTTCGCTAATTATTCACAGACTTTAAAATGGTACCCATCTAATCTTTAACCTAAAGTTCGTAGTTGATTTCTATATAAAAGTATAGTTTTAAGCCATTATAATATTTTGTAAATGTATCTTCTTATCTAAGATAATATATATATTACCTTGGAACTAATCTAATCAGTTTACAGGGTAAAATTACATGCAATTGTAATATTTTAATATATATTCCTTTAAAAATATTTAATATTATACGGATTTTATTATCGAATACGTCGTAAAGTTCGTCACTTAAGTTTTCATTTTTTTTTATAACCTAGCAAAGTTGGTAAGCCTCGTAAGGTCGCTTTCATTAGTAGGAAATCGATGTGGCGAGAGGTTGCAATAAGGGTCGTGATTAGTAGTTATTGGTTTATAAGACTTGTATTATGATTTTACGCTGTTTACTTTGTTTCTAGTTTTTTTTTTGATTTTATATAGGACTTTTTAATTACCGTCTAAAGGGGCGTTAATTATATTCAGGGAGTCGTTTGGTCCTACAATGTCCTCTGGTATATGTATCGGAGTAGTTATATGTTAAACCCGTATGTCAAATAACATTCGAGGGGTTTTCTCTTTTTCCACGAGTTTCGTATGCTTTTCAGGGCGCAGACACTTTTTTGGAGCGGCCCATACTTCACGTACGTATAATATCTTTAAGTTGTTATTTTATTCGTATTTTCTTCATAACCTGTTTTTTTGTAGTCCTTTATATAGTATTCTGTCACAAAGACTTTCTACTATACGTCTTTATACTTTCAGTTTGAAAAGTCATTGAGCTGTGCCATATTAAATAAGGCTTTCGAAAAACGGCCATTCTTACCCTTTGAAGTATTAATGCCTCCGCTTCGTAATTGTATCCGTAATACCTTGAAAATCAAATTGTATACTGTGTATTACATTTTTATCGTTCAAGCTAAAGATATTTGATAGAAAATATTTAATTCATTAGGTTCTTGAGCATTTTTTTCCTCGTAGCAAAAAATAATGGTTATAATATAGGTGTTTTCCGTATAAAGATACAAGTTTTAAACTGGTGTATCTATAACATTGTTCCATAATTTAAGGTTAATCTCTTATAAAACGTTTCTTTAAATGGCACTATATCGAAAGAGAGGGTTATATATTCGTTTGTTTTATCATAATTTATTGTTAGTAGAGCTATAATTATGAAAGTATAAAGCATTAAACCTTGTTGAGCTGGTTTAGACGTTTACCAAAATCATAAAGCGGTGTAAAATTTAGGATAACGTAGTAATTGAGATTTGCATACACTTATCATAAAGTGTTTAAAAAGGCTTCGGAATAAATTTACAAATGTAAATATATAAGAAAACCTTTAAATTAAAGAGTATAATATGCAAATTGAAACAAATAATAAACGTTTAAAGTACGGCGTCTAACGTTTACTAATTGAAATTAAACGTAAATAAAGTGTAATAATAAACTAGTTGACCATCTCAAATTAGGAGTTTAGTGCTTTATAAAAGTTACACTAAATAAGTGGTTAGTAAACTTAAACGTCGAAAATAGAAAATTTAAATAAGTAGTATAACGTAGGGTAAAAAAGCGAGATCGAACGAGGTAATAGGAATGAACAAAAGGATATGGCAAGATAGGTATGAGTTTTAGTATGGTAAGAGTTTCGAATACTATGTTTAGCGTTTGAGAAACATATTAAAGCGTT
The DNA here is from genome assembly GCA_038502455.1 of Anisogramma anomala. NCBI lineage: Eukaryota > Fungi > Ascomycota > Sordariomycetes > Diaporthales > Gnomoniaceae > Anisogramma > Anisogramma anomala. The sequence continues at coordinate 13,468,318 of JASMMZ010000003.1, read as the reverse complement.
TCGAAATATATTTTGGGAGTTTAGTATGTATTTGATCAACAGTTTGGATGTTAACTTTCGGGCGTGGAGTAATTGTGTAGGCGCTCCAAATATTGTGTTTTAGCTGCTTCTGAAGTCTGTAAACGGTTCGGATATTACGTTTAGAATGAATAGGTTTTAATAAAGGTTGTCGAAACTTGTTTTTCTATGTCTTACGTGGCCGAATATGTAATAGGAAGCGTTTTGAAAAGTACCCAAATATATCTAAAACGCTAACCAAATTAATAGTGACGTAATATGGCTTTTGGTAATTGAAGGGTACCAACCGAATTAATTATTTTATACTAAAGTAGTTCCTTTTAAAGTTACTTTACTCTTACAATATTTTATACTCCTATTTTCTTCTCATAAAGAGTAGTATTATAGTACCAATAGTTAGGACCGTTATGGAATCCTGTTATAGGTATTTAAATTAGGTTCGTCTATTCTTTCTTAGGCTATTTGTAATCGACCAAGTTAACTACTAATTAGTATTGGTAAGGTCTATTTTACCGGATACGTTAATGTAAAGGTAATAGGAAAAGAGTAGTCGTGTATATTAAAGATAGGTAGAAATATTAAAGGGAAAAAGGCATACAGATAGTATACGCCTCAGGTAAGAGCTTATAATCTTTCACCCGGGCAGTGACACTTTACTGTACACTCTATCAATACCGCTTCCAGGTAGTGGAACGCTATTATATACTCTGCAAGAATGCACCTTGCATAGTGGTGCGTTACCATGCACTCTGTAAGGATACAACTTCCAGTCTGGCTCGTTACTAACTACAGAGATATATGATAAGATCTACAGATAAGGTTTTGACATCCTTTTTTTGAGCCATAATAAAGTTTTCCTTTCAATGATATGCTGTAAAGAGGTATTAAGATATGACAACTACAATAGGATATGATTACAAAACGAAGTTTATCTTCTTAAATATATAATATATTATATTGTGGATGTAATAAAAAAACTGGTGGTATACATACATATTACGTTTTGCGTGACATTATTATGAATGATTAATCTTTATCTGACTTTTAACGATTACCAGATATAAAAGATTACAAACAGATTTTATATTTATGAAAAGGATATAATAATATATGTAAAACGGTATTTAATATGCATATGAACTATTGAAACAGATAATTATATTGATTCGATGTAATATTGAACGTTGTATATTTATCATATTTTCTTCGAATTACCATCGAATTAATGAATTTCATACCTGATAAAATAGTGTTATTCAGAAGTCTAATTTATTTTTGAAGTTTTGAACTTTTGAACTTTTGTATGAATTGGTCCGAGTATTCGAAAAACATCGAAAAATGTTAAAAATATAGGCGAAATAGGAGAATTACCTTACATTAGCTAAGATACTCGACAAATTCTTGTATTTTGCCCCTTACATTACGAATATTATATCCGATCGAATATTATGGACCGTTTCATTAAAAACGTCATATAAAAGAAACATCCCGAAAACCATTTTTATAGGAAAGATATCCAAATAAATATGAAAAGTGTTTATTTTTAAGGCTTTATCCTTGCAACATAGTCGATTCAAAATTAGTCGAAGTAGCTGCTACTGCATTAAAAGTGGTTGATGTATTTTCTAGGCTTAGCAGACCGATATCCGGTTTTTACATTAATTTATATGGTCAATTACTTGGCCTGTACCCTAATTTAAGGTGGATATATACTGTATTTGATTTAAAGTTAATACAGTAAACCCATAAAAAATACACTTAACTTGCAGTCAGTCTAGTAAACTTTACGGTTAGTAAAGTTAACCTAATACACTACAATTGCTATTATTCCTATACTGGAGGCTTTTCATTTTGTGCTTGCACGCCAGTGGGGTGTATCAATTCTTTCCGGTTACCACTAAATCATGCCCTCGTCAATTGGTCAAACCCCTACCAATTCCGTATCCAAATTGAACCCAATTACCGTTATTTTCCCTACGAATCCAAGTTTCAACTTTATTAACTACCACAAACAAGTTTTCCGCTACAAACTTATGCAGACCTCTAATTCAACCGTGTCAAGTCAATAAATCGCTTATTTCACTTCCCTAACAATCTTCTAGTTTACTAACGCATCCTTGTTTTCCGACACGTAATTTGGCTATATCAGGTGGCCTATTAACGCAAACTTAGATGTATATGATTAGCTAACTTTTACCTATAAACTTTTTAAAGGCCTTATTCGGAGACTTCTTTGTCATAATATTAGTAGCATTATCTTTACGGTCAATCTATCGAAACCACTTAATCTCCCTACCTTTATAATCTTTACGAAATATGATTACATCGATTATCAAACTTTTTTGCTATTAATACCGAATTTCGAAACATACTTTAAAAAGTTCCTCGAATCGATACAAATTACCATTAGAATAATGGGAATTCCTAACTATTTAGTAACGACGTTAAATATTTTTCCATAATACTATACCTACATCGAAGTCGACCATCATACTATAAATCTCTAAAGTCAGCATTCTTCGTTTAATCCTTTTATATTTGATAAAGATTCAATAAATTAGGTTTTCGATAGTGTTTTAGTAGTTTTTATATTTACCTTCATTGTGAAGGGTTATTCAAAAGCCGATTTGTAACTACAGGCCTATATCATTCGCGATAAAACCATCTGTTAAAATTATCAACTAAGCTATCTAAAAATCAATCGGAAATGTATTGATTCATCGGTATAAATTCCGTATTTACCAATCTAATCTCTCACTAAGTCGGTTAAGATCTTCGTTTGTTGGGGTTTGTACTTGCACCGCAATCGATAGGTCGTAAAAGGCCTTCAGTTAGAATAGGGTAATAATTAAGCTGCTATGGGCGCGTTATTTTGAATACTATTGAGCCTTAGCATCATTAGTCTTGTTAATTGTAGCCAAGTGAACGAACTGACACTTGTGGCGAAAACTGAGGTAAACATCAATACTAAACATACGAATTCACAATCTGTTAAAGTAAAATTGATGACCATCAGCCAAATTTATAACCGGCTTGCAATTCCAAAACTTTAAATATTCAATAGTTTACTATTCTGATACTATGAAGCTATCAGTTTTAACAAAAAGGGTATCGTTAATTTATATTGTTACTAAACTACAATTCCGTTTAACTTTTTTTTTAGATTTACTATTACCGGTAAGTGCCCACTATATAGCTAGTATAGTGTGACCTTCGCTAATGTGAAATATATAAATATACCGGCGAAAAGGTTATAAACTCAAGTATTCCTACCACAACAACCACGCTATTTAAAAATTCCCGTTGTTCCCAAATTATACCGTATAATCCATTGAATAAACTATTGAAAGTTATGTAATCAACTGAAAAAATACATAAGGTTGAAAACCTAATCCTATACACCTGTGGCTAATTTTCGGGTAGTGTGTTGTATATATGTGTTTTGATAAATACAAGTGGTAAGTCAAAGACTTTATACCTAGCCGTGATTTCAAGTACGATTGATAGGTCAAAAACTAATGAAATCCTACTCTAACCAATCCTTATAATACCTTAATATATCGTATCACCATTCCCGAAGGGTAATTAAGCCGTAATTCCTATAGTGATTTTAGTAATACGGTCCGCTATAAATCGGTCGTTAACTACATATACGTTCAAGTTATATCGAGTTTATTAAAGATAAATTTCCACTCAGTTTTCACAAGTGAACTTACTGCCAAAACGACCACCAGACGCTGGCTAGTTTTATAAATAATTAACGATTATATAAGGATCTAGTTCGTGCCTTCATCATTGTATCCTTGAACTATTAAACGTGACTTTTTGTACGGCCGCCCCATAATCTTACCTTTAACCTCGTGTAAAATCCTTGACGTGAAAATTATGATATTTGGATTTTAGAGGGTGAATTCGTCTTTAGGCATAAATTACACGACTCCTCGAATTAAAATCCCGATTATCTCGACTTTATCTCTTTCCTTAAAATCTTTATCGGAAATCTTAATAAAGCTTTAAACATGGAACTTTATAGCTAAGTTTTTTTTTTAAAAAAAATCCCCTTTAGCCCAAATGATATTGTAAATCTGGCGCAATATGTATTACTTATTCTTTATACTCCTCCTTTTTAGGTATAGTCCACGCCGGCAGCGTTTTGTTAGCTTATTGATAATAAGAGAAGGAGGGTCGTATTATCTTGATTAATTAACTTGAAAAACATTATGACATTTTTAATTGCCTTAATATAAAGTTTACTTATGTAGTACAAAACTTTGTAAGGTTGTTAACAATTTTAACAACTGTTTTAGGATTGGTGATACTTAAGATTTATATAAATTATCCCTTTTTTTAACTCCTATTGCACGAGAATTTTACTTCGTAACGGCAGGGTAAATACGTCGATTATCGTAAAGCTGTTTTTAATATTAAGGGTATTATTTACCTAATGCTGAGTCAATCCCTTTTGCAGTTCCTTTAATACTTTACTGTAGGCTATAACTCTGTTCTGGGTACTTCCTAATAGCGGAGATTCACTCGTTAAACGTACATATGCTCCAAAATCCGATAGCGTTAGTATGAGACCGTCAGAGCCTACAGTAGTATTGAGGCCCTTCACCGCTATTTTAAAACATACCTCATAATCCATAAAACTTACAATATCTAATATAAAGATATCGTACTATTTATGGAGTAACGCGTGTATCCTTTCAATTTTCTCAATGCTCCAATAGGCCTTAATAAACACCTATTTACACTAAATCCTTATTATTGTAACGTTCACCTAAAACTTGATAGTTATAAAGTTGATATCGATATTGTGGACAATAATGTTAGGTAAGCCTAAGTACGTGTCAATCTACAATATCCTTAATGTTTTATATATATATTTAGTCAACAGAGACTTTAGAAACTTGACTTCGTGAAAAAGGATTGCAAAGTTAATAACGTAAAGAATAAGCTTATTATCCAAGGAAAATAAGTTAATGAAGATCTTGTAATTAAATCCCTTATTGTTTTTTAATGTAAATTTCAATAATCCAAGAGTTTTTATATACGTTTAGTAATCGTAGTGAAACTTTGTAATAGTATTTAAAGAAAAATGTTCCATCTTTTTTGTGCATTGCAGCTCGGAGAATTTGTATAATTTGTTGACGGCTAGATAATTAAAATTCCATTGTAATTAACGTATTTTAAACTCCGTTAAATTGAAAACCGTTACCTGCAAGCCTTGAAGATGAAATTATAAATACCCCTACTTTGAGGAGAAGGGAAACCTCGTGTTGTTTTTTTACCAACTTCTTAATGTTAACGTTGACGTTGACGCTAAGGGTCTATATATTTTTCAAAAGAAAAAAATTATTAGGGATTTAAGGATGTAAAACTTAATCGATCTAATTACAATCTTAACAACCATTATCCCCAGCAATAATAGTTGTTCGCTTGGCCCGAAGCTAATTTTAACTTTTCTAATATTTTCACCATTATTATTCGTAATAATAGTGCCTTCCCTACACAATACTATATACTTCAAATGACCTCCTTTTAAATACCTTACTACCCCTATATCTAACATAATATTTTAAAATGTATAATCTGCATGACAGTTGTAAAGGTAAAAATTATATAATAAATCAAGGATTTGGTCAAGGCAAAGGTAAGGGTCTTCGCTACTTAAATGGTATAGAAAGATATGATCGGCTAATTATTAAGCCGTGTCAGGAGCAACGTTTTTATACTACGTGACTTATGTAGACGTATCGTTACTATTAATATATTTTTCGCCTTCATAATCTCCGATGTAATCAAAGTAGTATTACTTGAAAGCAGTGGGGTATTAAAAATAATATATTGCATGTTACTTGTAACTCTTAACTAAATCGGAACGAGTTAATTAATAACTATATTTACCATAAATCCAATTTTTTTACCACTATCACGAAGATAGTTTTGATGGTTAACAAGTTTAACTAAGTTTTGAATTCGTTGGCTTTTGTATAATTGTAGCTTTTAGTCTGAAGGTTTCAAACTATATTTTAAACATTGGGGTCGCCCGTACTTATAATCGACGTAATGTACCATTACGGGGTCTTATTTATCCACATCGCGAAAATCATTTTCTTAGGAGTATATATCAAGTAAGTTTGGCGTACGTATTATTAAAGTTGTGAATAAAGACCGCAATTAGTTAAAAAAAGCCCTTATAAATAGCATTCAAGCGTTGTAAAGCATATTTAAACTCGTTTTCATCCATAGTTACTGCCTATACGTGTTCGGAAAACTTAACCTTACCAATATACGTCTTGCCTAGTGTTAATTAGCATAAAATCAACCTATCAAACATCTGATTAAATACATCCATTAATATTTACTCTTTTTCATTTTTAGCTATTATCACTGTTTACCTTGTTATAGCTTAACTTGTATAATATTTCGTAAAATAGACGTTGTATTCGAAATGACTCTTTATACCGTTAGAAATCTCGAGATATTTTTCTATTCGCATTAGAAATAATAGATAATAATCCCTAATGTAACTTATGAAAACCTTAGGTAATAGTAGGTAAAAACCAAGAAGAAAAAACCTTTATTAACTTACAAATATTCCAAAAATTCATTATCTTCGTGTCGAAGAGATTATAAGTCTTCCCATCATACTTCTCTATATTATTCCAAATTTTCGCGAAATTAGATTAAAAAGTAATTAATATTGACTATTTTAATAGGTTTGAGGGGAAGGTCACGATAATCGTCCTAGTCGTCGGTGGTATTTCCTGTCAATTTAAGCTTTAAATCCTCCAAGTCGAGATATTAAAGGTAATTGCTAGTCTTTTGGCTCGAAAGATGACGTTTTGTAATAGGATGTATAGTAAGCTCGCACGTGTATGCATAGCTACTATCAAAAGTTTCGTTTTGAAAAACTTGGACATTTCGAGGTAAGGATTAAGGGGTGAGGGGGACTTAGCTATATAAAGGGTTTAAAAGGACTTGACGATGTTAATGCTTCTTGTTACATTGAAAATCGTTACTTCACGCGCTTTACCGCCGTTAAAGGCGTACTCTGCGCTGTCACGTAGAGTTGTTAGGATCAAGAACAAATTAACTTTTTTTTCTTGTCATCACTCAAAAAGGTTTAATTAATTGGGGGTTGGGTGAAGGTTCCCTAGAACGTATATAAGGGTGTTAAAGGTCCTTAACACTCTTTCCCTTAGCGCGTAGGTCTTAAAGGTATTCCTTAAGTTAAACTAAGTTGAAAATCGTTTTTGTTAGTTTGATAGAGTTCTTCTCTTCTACATACGCTCTTTTTTGTTTAAATTCCAATTTCAACTTGGACTTAACAATTTTATAGACCGTTTTCCACATATTAATAATTCAATTTTCAAAAAATCGAGATACTTATGGAAAACGCAAGCGTTACGGTCAAACTCTTCACCGCCATCTTATTTGAAGATGTAACTACCAACGAAATTGGTTAAATATTCTTCGGTTAAGTTTTCGTTAACATTTTACCACTAAAGATAGTCGTTGTATTTCTTAACTAAAAGATGTTCAAGGCCTTAATTACGTTTTTCCCAGCGGGGTTGAGGATAGCTTCAAAGTAAATGCTTTCTTTAGTCATCCTGGTATTTTGACTAGTGTAGGAAGTGAGACTTGGTCAAGTTTTAGGCGAGGAAACTTGGTGTTTTGGCATAAAATCGCGTAAGAATTTGGCGATTTAGCGTGAAGTTACACGATTTAATCTTCTTGGCGCAACTTGGAGATTTCGCTCGGTATAGTGATATTAATTATTAAAGTGACGTAAAGGAAAGAAAAAGAGTAAATTAAAGGGAAAACTTAGTATTTAAGGTGAAGATTTAATTTAAAGGTTAAGGTTGGAGGTTGTTTATTATTAGTGGTTAAATAGCGTGAGATTTAGTCGTTTTTTTTTTTTTTTTTTTTTTTTTTTCAAAAGTAGCACTCGTAATAATATTAACTTAGCTTTTTTTTAACTCAAAGTACTGAAAGACTTTTAGTTATTAGTTTTAACGCTTTTCTTTGAAAAAAATCCGTAAGGATTTCTTGGTGTTTTCAATGATGATACTGTAATTACTTCCAAATTGATGTAAAGACCGACGTAACCTACAAGTCTTCTCAACTTACTATCATGAAAACCGACGTAGTAATAGGAGACCTTCGCAAGATTCTTTCCTCTATTTTATCCGCCGCTTAACGTAGAACGTAATCAAGAAGTAGCTTCTTCCTCCACTTAACTTATTAATTCTTAACTTAAGAAACACTTATTAGTATTAGTAGGGCTTTATCGTTACAACGTAGTCGATTTGAAATTGGTTGACGTAACTGGTACTGTATTAAAAGTAGTTGATGTATTATTCTAGGTTTGGCAAACCGCTAGCCGGTCTGCACAGTAATTTTTATAGCCAATTGCTTGGCTTATACCCTAGTGTGAAGTGAGTCTTTACTATATTTGACTTGCAGTCAATACAGTAGACTCACAAAAAAATACACTCAACTTGCAGTCGTTATAGTCAACTTTACTGTAAGTAAAGTTGATCGAATGCACTGCAATGACTACTATTCCAATATTATTAAAGAAATCGAATGAAGAAGGGAATATGTTGAAATTTTCGTAACACTATATATAGCAATTTAACAAAACGTTTCAATAACTCTTAACCGCTTTTTATAATACTATATAACTGCAGATAAGTTTGGTAAAAGACTTGGTAGCAAAGATTATAAATCATATGGATTGCTTATGTGTACCCAAATAATCGAAAAATTAATACCACGTATGAAAATTCAAGCTTTTTGAATAAAGACTTAACTATATAGAGACACGATATTTAATTGAAAAGAAAGAGGCGTTGGCTATCATAAAATGTCTGAAGAGGGCAAAACCATGAATAATTAAATTACCTTTACCAACGATAATATAAACCGATTACAAAAATTTCATCTCTTCGTTGACTAGTTTTAGCATTCCTATTAATAGGATTAATAATGGATAAAAAAATTGGGAATATTTGACATTCAAATTGTATATCGTTAAAATACCAATCAAATAATGAAAATCGCAGACGGTATTTCGAGATTATTAGAACCGACGGCACAGTTATCTAAATCGGACGTGAAAAATTAACTACCATCAATAGTCGGATGATGTTTCCTTATTCATCTAATCATACTTAAGGACCTAGAGACGGGAACCAGTTAAATCTATGCTAAAAATTACGTTCTTGAGTAACAATATCTATCATATACATCGACAAAATAAATTTATATAAAGATATTGAAAAATATTTGGTCGGTGGTTACAACAATTTTGAGGGCTTTCTAATACAAATGAAGAAAATAGTAAGATTTCATATCTGTTTGAATAGTACTACATTCAGTGCAGTAGATCAACTTTACTTACAGTAAAGTTGATTATACTGACTGCAGGTTAAGTGTATCGTTTGTGTGAACTTACTGCATTAAGTATACGTCGAGTGCAGTACACCAAACTTCACACTAGGGTACGGGCCAAGCAATTGACCATACAAATTACTGTGAAAATCGGTTAGCGGTCTGCCAAACCTAGAACAATATATCCACCACTTGACCAATACAATATTACTGTTACTTCAACCAATCGAATCGACAACATTGCAACGATCTAAGGCCCTACCAATAATATCGTATATTTCTGCATTCATGAAATAATTTTGTTAAAAAGTTAATATAATAGCGAATACGTTGTATATTTGAGATGAATCAATGTGACTCGAGTATTGAAATTAGCCCACAACCACCATAAACATTTAGCCGTAACATTAAACTTAAATAAATTGAATGAAGTAATAAAATACCTATCTAGGTACGTTAATATCGAAACTTATATTCGAGCTTGTAAATTGTATCTATGAACCAATATAACTATACTGGTTAATATAAAACCTATACTAGTGTTAGCTCTCCGACTGTAAAATATTATCGAAATGAATTTCGTAGGAAGAATTAACTTAAAAGTATTTGGTGGTGAAATTTACATGTATCTTATAGTGGATTATTTTTAGAGGTTTTTATTTTATCGACTATTGAGCGAACCGACGGGGGATGAATTCCGCTGAATATAAAAACTAGTTACTAATATCCTCGGATATTCGGACGAATATTATTCGAAAAATAATAAATATTTCAAAAATCCGGCAGTGTTGAAGTTTATAGTTAAAAGAGGTACCCAAGTAATGAATGTCCCTACTTACTCTATTCCCTCGGTTGAACTAGTCTAAGAACTAGTAAATCTGGAGAAGAATGAGCTAAAAATTGGGTATTCGAACGCAATTACAGAAGATTCAAAAAATGATTGAAAATAAAGCTTATAATTATTAAACATATTAATAACAAGTTTGTAAAAGGATTATCGTATACGCCGTTTCATGCAATTTTAAATTAGTTTGTTGGATTATCGGAAATAATTGAAGAGTGAATGTTAAACTTGGATCGAAAACAATTAGCAACTACTTTCGCCGAATTTCAAGTAGTTAGAGAGGTAATGTAAACCGAGTTTGTCAGATGTTCTAGAATTGTATAAAATGATTACGAATAGGTGAATTTATCGATAAATACACTTTAAGATTTTTAAATTGAATAAATTTCGAATTATTAATTAGGTTTATACAATCTTACCAAAAAATAGGCATTAAAAGTTGTTACCATACACGATTGAAATGAATACCTAGAAAATGTTCGAACGCCAGTTGTTAAGAAACGATAAACGGAACTGTAGGAGATAAACCAGATGAGGTCGCCCGTATTTGATTGGGTCTTCAATCCAATTACTAAAACCAAACACCGAAAAGTATATATAAGTTTTTAATATCATTCACTCAATAGATAAAACGGTTATAAATGGAATAGGATACAAATTAGGAGATTATACATGACGTTATATGTGTGAAGAAAATTGGCAAATATAGAGAAGATTAACTTATATTACAATGGCACGGCGACTTGGATTTTCGTACATTTTAATGTAATAATGATTGTTTTTCACGATTGGAAGACAGTTTACCCTTTTAGAAACAACGACAGTAAAACTTAAAAATATCGTACCTACTATTTTCGATACGTAACCTTTGATTTTATGTCACTTTTTTAATTTTTCTTTACTTTCTTCGTTTCGTATAACGTTACCCTTCAACACTATTTCTCTTGACTTTATAACTATTCATACCCCTCTCCTACCCTTTATTTTTTTCCCTTGTTGGTAGGCCTTTATTGTTATAATGTAGTCGATTCGAATTTCTAGTCACAGTAGCTAGTATTGTATTGAAAGTGATGATATGTTAATTCTAAGTTTGGTAGACTACTAGTCAATCTGCATACTAATTTGTATGTACCATCACTTAGCGCGTGCTCTAACTTGAAGTATGCACTTACTATATTTGACTTGCAATCAGTACAATAAATCATTTAACTGTAAGTATAATTAACTTAATTTTATTGTATTGACTATGTTTCAACATTAGCGGCTTTTTGTTTTTGTTCTTACATATACCAATGTGGCTAATTATTTCTATGTGGTAAGTCCTTAACTCCTTCTTTAATTCGTATTCCAGACTTCTATTAATCACAATCAGTTTATACCTAAAATGACTTTAATTGTGGCTTTTTACCCTTCATTCCCGAGTTCTTTATTTATTAGCTACTGTATGCAAGGTTTTTGCTACAGACTTATGTATATCACAAACTTGTATGCCATTAATTGCGTACCTTTTACCAATAGTTCCGAGTATGATTTTTATACGTTATTATTGCCACCATTAACCTAGTAGTTTTCCAGTTTGACAGGATATCCTTGTTTATTCACGTTAGGTACCGGGTGATTCACGTAGACTTCAATTCATACGGTTAGTGTATTATTGTCCATAAAGATTGCCAGGGCGTTATTTGGTGTAGCTTTAGTTATATGATTAATATAGTTATCTTTGACATTCATTTACTAGAACTTATTGATTTCCCGGGTTTCGTATACATTTTTCAAAACTATTAAGTTTATCATTAAACGTTTATTATTAGTCATAATAAATTTTGATAGGTACTCGTAAAAGCTCCGGAAGTCAATATATACATTTACAAGTATTGAAGGTAATCCTAGCTGTTTGATAGTAGTCTTCAATGTATTATTCATTATTATACCGATATGCAAGCTTGTTATTATACTATTAACCTCTGATGCTAGTACGTTTCGTGTTATACGTTTACATTAAACGGATATTTCATATACGAGGTTATCGTTGATTGTAAATTGTTTATCAAACTTATTCTCATTGTTAAGTATTATGAGAAATCCTTTTAAGATATAAGATTACTATTATGTAAAAAGAAGCTATCCATAAAAATCATCAACTTCTTCATCGTTAAGTCTACCAGTATTATATCAATACCTTTGTTAGAATCAATTACTTGCTATTAAATTCCATTATTCAACCTGTCAAAGCCTCTATCTTTTGAATTTTGAAATTATGTTGTAAGAGATGAATCGTTAGATGCATTGAATCTGTATAATATGACGATATAGTTTGTTAGAGCCTTTTTTTTTTTTTTTCGCTATTGTTTTGCCCCGTCGGTCTTACTCATTTTCGCCAAGTTACTAACTTTCCTTTTTTGGAGTAAGTTAAAGTAAGTACCACGGATATCGTTAATACCATAGATATGAATTCACGATTCATTAATGTTTAGTTAAATATTTTTAACGAACTTTTTAATTAGCCTACACTTTTAGAGGCTTGATTTTTCTATAACAGGTTATTTCGTTATTATAAACCTAGTGTTTCTGAATGAAAGAATATCGTTAATCTATATGCCAACTATGCTGAAATTTTTAGCTTGCGTAATTGATAAATACGGGTCTAACATTGAAATATTTATGTCTAACCCATTTCTAAAGTACGTTCGGTATATTAATAACTAATGAATATTTATTTTACTCGATTCATATGAAAGTTTCATATATTGTATTACCGTAACAGCCGGAAATTTGTTTCTTAACTCTTTCGGAAACTTCAATAACATATTTATTTGTAGATTCGTTGCGGACTAAGTATATCTTTGCGCAATTTTACGATTATTCAGGGTGAATTTACCGCTTGCGTTAGTAGTGAAACTGGTAGCAATTACAACCATCAACCGCCAATTAATCTTCCGGATCGTGGGCGATTAAGTGAGGATTTTGTTTTTGCTTTTATCGTTTTATTCTCGAGAGATTAATTGTTATTTTTCATACAGCTAATGCATGGGTTTGCATTCAATCTTGTACAAAATTTTCGATTTTGAGATTGAATCGTTTTTGTTTTCAAACTATTCCAATGGCATAAGTTAAACAACTAATCGTATAAGGAGAAAGTTAAACTTTATTCGGTTTTTTTACTTAAAATGTTTTTATAGTGTATTAATAATTATTTTAGCTCGCAACATGAGAGCGAAATCTTCATCAAACTTTCCTTTGAGATACTCATATTATTGTGTATATTTTCTTAGGCTCATAGTTCTCGTTAGAATTCTTCTTTTAGTGTATGTTTTATTTTGAGGTGGCTTTTCATGCAGTCGACGTATTATAGGCTTGTTAATCATCGATTCGAAAGGCTTTTATTTATTAATCCGTTCGGTTCAAAGGGTTTTGATTTGATGATTTTTCTCGGATTTAAAGGTTTTTTTGAATTATTCAACTTGAGTCATGTGGAAACTAACGGAAATATTAGAGGTTTTAACTATTATGCTTTGGTTGGCGACATTTAATATTTTATAGGGTTGATCTTATTTATCTGGGTTTTTTTACGTTAGAATTTAACTGTAAAGAGACAGAGATAACACGTTCATTGTCGATGGTTTGTTTTTGGTGTTGAGGGTACTATTAATTTAGGGGCGTATTAATTTTCTTTTCAGGGTTTTTAGGGTTGTTTTTGCATGTTATAGGTTATTTTTGGATGTTTTTTGATAGTAGCGATTTAAAATTTATGCGTGTGTAAGTTTTAAATATTAATAAAGTTGGTATAGGACCATTGGGCTACATAGTATTATTGATACCTTTCATTTTTATTTGTAACCGTGTTTTTTTACTTATAAAGCTGTTCATCTCTAAGGTTATAATATTGTAAGTTCTTCGTAAAAGTGAGTAAGCACATTTGACATTATTAATACCTTCGTAAAATGTAACGAAAACCTAGTTTTATTGAGTTTTCATCGATTTAACAATAGCTTAAAACTGCATTGTAATAAAGTTGGTATCAGTATCGTAGATCAAAATGTTTGGAGGTTTTGGGTATGTGTTGATCCATAAATTATGAAATATCTCATATGCTTATCTTGCTGTAATGGTTTTGAGGAATTTAGCGTCGTGAAAATTTGTTGCGGAGTTAATAACATGAAGTATAGGTTCGTCATTGAAGTAGAATACGTCGACTAATATTTCAAAGTTAAAATCTTGTTTTTTTCTTTCAATATGAATTTGAATTTTAGGAGAGTTTGAGAGTGTATTTGGCAGTGATAGTAGAGTTGTTCAATTGCTTTTCGCGTTGGTGAGTTTACATTTTTATAATTATCCGCCTTTATGAATTTTTACAATTTGTTAATTATTGGTCGATTAAACCATTCATGTAGTTACGAAGTTGTGAATTCGTTAGATTTAACAATATTTCCTCTAGCTTTTGAAGGTGAATTTAGAGGGGTCCCTATTTTGAGTGGAGTAGGAATTATGAATTTCCTTTAACCAGTTCGTTAGTTTGAATATTAACATTAACACCGAGGTTTTTTATATTTTTAAGGTAAAGGAGAAAAGGGGTGATAGATTTCAAAATGTATAAACCAGTAGGTGCAACTACCATGGTAATAGTTATTGATCCTAGGGGAAAATATTCTTTTCTAATGCTAAAGTTAACTTTGCTTTACCGGTATTCGTGTAGTCAAGTTTTATAATAGTATTAGTATTCTTTCATAGAACTAAGTATTACGAATAGCCTTATAGTAAGTGTCGTGTCACTCTAGTATTTGGCATAATACTTTGAAAGACTTGTTCTACGTAATGATTACAAATAGTAAATAAGTGTTTAGTGCTAGTATCTTCATTGTTATAACGATGATAGGGGATTTTATCTGTTAGGCGGTAGAAAAGGGTATGATCTTCCAGTTATTACATTTACTCTGAGCTATTGCTAGTATTTGGATGCTAACTGATAACCTTAGGCTTATTTTTATTTTATTTTTAACCTTCGAGTTTTCAAAGTTGAAACGCGTTCAATGTATTCCTAGTTAAAAATGTAAAGGTATTACGTGTGTTACATTACCTGTTTCTATTTATATTTGGTAACAGTGTGGTATATTTCCCAGTAGTTTTATGTACTTTTAATCTAATATCTTTTGGTATTAGGAAGTAATTTGTATAGATGATTTGAATATTTTGATTAAAAACAATATCTTCTTCATTACGTTCTTTGGCGATTAGGCTACCAGTTTCAAGTCTTTTATTAACTGCATTGCATGTGCTTGCCGTATTTACGATTAATAAAATGCGTATGGGCAGAGTGTTTATTGTTGTAGTTAAAGTTGTAAACTTAGGGGTATATATTGATCAAACCCGGCAGACATGTTATTACGACTGTAAACGAGGACCGCAACTAGCTCAAAAAAACCTTTACAAGTGTCTTTAAGGCGTTTTAAGATGTATTTAAACTTCTTATAGCCCTTGATAGTTTGGCGTATTTGTTGGTGTAGTGTGCCTTCACCAGCTCACATATTCTTTATGGCTTATTGGTAAAGCATTAGCCTGTTAAGCATCTAATTCAAGAGGTTCATTTTGCTTTTCGACTCTTTTTAATGATTTAATATGTAAGATCACTTAATAATTTTCCAGTTTATACTTTATAAGGCGAGTTAAATATTGCAATTTAATTAACTTTTAAAACTATCTCAGATTTCCCAAAACTATAATCAATTTGTTAAATACTAAATGTAATAATCCTAGGCTTAGCTGGTGAGGATACTGTATAATAACAAATGAAAATTTGGCAATTTAATCCTTATTTGACGGAAAATGTTAAAAAAGGGTCGAAAATTGACGTTGAACAAGTTATATAGCTTACCGTTATACTTCTCTTTTCCTCATCCGATCTTAATGAAAGTAGTAATTATCACATAATCTATATCCTTTATAGGAACATCTCGGGGAGGAAGAGTGATATATTGGTCGTAAAGCTCCTTTAAATTCTTATACCGTTGGTTTTAGGAATAGAGCTGGTGTTAATAAGTAGGATAATTTTCTTTCGCTAAGTTTGGGGGGGGGGAAGCCAGTAGTCGTCCCTATGATTGGCTTGCGTATGAAACCGATCTTTCCTTAATTGATATGTTTAAATTATAAATGTTAGGGAGTTTGAGTGTTTCTGTGAGGAATTTGAGAATTGTAGCCATGGATTAAACAATAATTCTAATGGTGTTGAGGTGTTTCTCAAAATTTCTTCTTAATTGACTAATAAATTTAAGGACTTGCCTTACATGGGTTAATTTATTCCGAATCGTCACCAGTAGCACTAACGAGTTAGAGTCTTTGGGTAAAAGGGTTTCAAAACCTCATTTGTATTTGAATAGATATTTTTGAAGGTGTATAAAGGCGTTAAAAAACTTTGTCGTTAGCTATGCGTTTGCCTTCGGCTATAATCTATTAAGGATGTTCATTTATTTCTTATTCGTATAGTACGTTTCCCAGGTTTCCCTCTTTCCCTTTCCTTACGAAGAGGTTGACGTCTCTATTAAATAGATTAATATTGATCTTTGTTTCAAACTGTTTGTATATTTGTTTCCATATGTCCAAGATCCAATCTCTGAATTATTCTTAAAAGTCATCAAGTTTTGTAGGAATTCAATCGATTGCGGTAAGGTTTAAGTCGAAGATAACGCAGCCGATTGCGTCGATAAGATGTTCAGGGTTTGAGTCCCCGTCGGCGTCAGTAAATCAGAAATTTTTATTATAATGTTTTTCAACAATGATACTGAGGCCTTTCATTGATTTTTTGAGAGAGATTAGTAACAGTATTAATTCCAACGTTTTAAGAAGTTATCGTGACAAATATTAAAAAGTATAGGGGAGAAAAAAGTGGTGTAAGAGGGTAATCTGTACGTTGTATGCCGTTAAAGTTGTTGTTTGTTAAAGGTTATGGGATTAAATTGTTTTCGATTTGAATTTTTTAGTAATAATACTTATATGATACTAATTTATCTATTTGACAACTTGACTTGACCTTTTGCTAACATGATAACTTGACGATATTTGAGATATTTAACGGTTAATCTTAAAGTTTGCAAGAGTAGTTTCATAAGTATTTTAAGTGTTTTCGATGATTGTGATATCGTCGTTACTTATTGATCACCGTGAATAACCGCACAGTCTATAAGATCCTACTATTTATTGTAGCAAACAACTGTACAGCGAATAGGGGCAATTCGTAAAAATATTTACTTTATCATGTCTAATAAAAAATAACTAGAAAGTACCATTTTCTTAAACCTAGCTCATTTTGTTTAACCTAATAAGTATTGATTAGTGTTTGTAGGAATTTATCGTTGTAAAGTAGTCGATTATAACTATTAGTCGAAGTAACTGGTATTTTATGCAAAGTAGTGATATATTACTTCTAAATTTAGCAAACCGCTAGCCGGTCTACACACTAATTCGTATCGCCAATTTCTTGGCCCGTGCCTTAGCTTGAAGTGCGTACCTACTGTACTCGACTTGTAGTAAACATAGTTAATCCTATAAACTACTGTCAATTTTTAATCAGTATAATCAACTATCTGTAAGTATAGTTAACTTGACTATATTGTAATTCACTGCTGTTACAACACCACCTTGAATTAAATAATTGGAAAACTATTGTTGACTTCCGAACATTAACGCCATCGAATTGGCCGAGCAAGATAAATAGAATAAAAGAACTCGTATTATGATTAT
The DNA here is from genome assembly GCA_038502455.1 of Anisogramma anomala. Taxonomy (NCBI): domain Eukaryota; kingdom Fungi; phylum Ascomycota; class Sordariomycetes; order Diaporthales; family Gnomoniaceae; genus Anisogramma; species Anisogramma anomala. The sequence goes on along the minus strand of JASMMZ010000003.1, from coordinate 13,450,323 downwards.
GGATCGAGATACCACTTTTGTCATAAACATGAACTGAGTAAAACCTTTTAGCCACCTATTTTAATACATATAAGAGATGAGAAATAGATAGGAAACCAGGTCTGTTAATCTTAACAAATTCGATTACCTGTATTGGATATTGAGAAAAATGGATAAAATAGGTCTAATAACTATATTACTCCAAAAGTTATATATCGATGAAATCCTCAACCTAATCAAGGATCTGACCGTTAAACATTACAAATGGCAAGAAATGGTAATCGTGTTAAGGATTTAAAAACGTCTTCAAAAAGAAAAAAAACACGTGTTTTACAACATTAATGTAACAATTATAAAGACGCACGACCTTTTGCAAATAATATTCAACGACCAGTCGTAGTTAATATTAATAAACTCAAACTCTATATAAACATCAACATAATGACGAACTTTTTAAATCCAATCGATATTATTACTATCAATTAGGTCTTTACGTCAAAGTATGAAGAAGATAACATAGTATTCAAAGTATGGTAGTAAGATGCATATAAGGGTTAGAATAAGCACCTAGAGAGTACACACCTCAAATGAAAGCTTATAAACTCTCATCTGGAGCGTGACACTCTACCATGCACTCCGATATCATGTTCCCTGAGGTGTAATACTCTACCATACACTCGTCTACTAAAGTTTCCTACGCTTGCTAACTATAGTGACATTTAGTAATATCTATACTAGCAATCATTATTTTGTTTCAAAAAGCTTAGTATTCATAACTTAGTAATAATAATGTAATTCATCCAAGCTTTTAATTGGTTATTTGATGGTAACAGTGGAATATATTGTACTTTGTTTTATAAAATAATCGGTTATTCGGTAGCGATAGAGATATAGGCTGTCGTTTGTTCTCAAAGGTTGGTATACCTTGTAAAGGTGTAATTTTCGATGTCAATTGTTATAAAGTTAGTATGAAGTAGTATATCGCTATCAGTTTAGGCGAAACATCTTTTTCTTCTCTTTCAACATCACTTTACCAATTGCGAAATAAGCCACTAATCAGTTATATGGCGTTCTCGCATTGATTAATCACTCGATTTATTATCTAAACTACGTTTTTATCCATATTTTATTTTATGGTAGGTTTCGTAAAACTCGTAGGGAATGGAACAGTTTGGCTTGACAGAGTTAACGCGTTGCAAAATCTATAGCCGTCGCTTACGCTCTTAATAGTCGCGTTCCCACTAATAGCTCCTTCCCCTTTCGTTTTGTCTCCCCCGCCGCCTCCGCTCCCCCCTTCCCCTCTCCCCTTTTCTCCTTTATTAAGCTATAGTAGTAGTAGAAGTAGAAGTAGGAGGAGGAGCAGGAGTAGGGGCAAGAGCTTAAGGTTGTAAACCTCATTCTTTTCCTGTGGATAAAGACCGCATTTTCACTCATAACACCCTATAAACTCTGTAAGCATAGTATTAGCGAATTGTAGCAAAGTATCTAACATTTGTTTTTTCGAATTGTGATATACTAATTGTGGCGTAAACTAAATCATAAATGACTGAGTGGGCCCACTTATTCAAGGTGCACCTCGCCTGAGCTCATCGCAAGGTCGTTTTGGCGTGCAAAGCATTAAAATAGCGTACTAAAGTAAACGATTCCAACTAGCTTATAGCCATACCTTATATACCGTACGTATTTTCCGCCGCTATTATCAAATTCCTTGGCTAATACAGTTGAAATGGAAGCGTTTCGGCCCGTTATTACCGTTAAAACTGGGGTGGTAACGGGTATGTTATCGTATCGGAAGTGCTAAGATCTTTTGCCGAAGTCCTCCTACGCATCTACCTTTTTTACTGGAAGTCACTTACTCTTTAAATACATTATCTATGGTGTTGTTTACTCGAAACCCATTCTTTGAATACATAATACAGGTCTTAGGCTAATTCCTCACCAAGAATTAACAGGCGATCGGCAGAGACAGCGACTGTCATTACCGTTTTCCGGGTAGGCCTGCGTTTATTTTACGTAGGAAAATTCGATAACGTTTTCGCTCGTTGTGGCGAGAAAAGCGACCTCGCTTATTACTTCTTGCCCAAAGATATATTATATAAGGCGTGGTGAGGGGCTTAACATTACTCAGGGTAATGATGTTGGTAGCAGCGTTAACGATAGCAGTGGCTATATCGACGACACAATCGCACGTTCCCCTTCTCCTATTTCGTTTAGCAACTTTTAACTACCTCTCTGCATATTTTGATCATGTAGACCTACCAATATATAGATAACTATATAGTTTAAATTGTATTGAAGAACCTCGTAACGTGAATAACAAATAGCATATAGAAAGAGAGATAATATACTGGTAAAACTGTAAATGATAAATGTAAAAAAATGATAATATATGAGTAAAATAAAGACAATGTATTTATAACATGAGATATGCAATATATTGGATGAATAATACATCTAAGACGTAAAATATAAAGCCAATAAAATGGTCTAAAAATGTTTCTTATTGATTTTAAGTTATAGGACCTTCTTATCAACGTTAACGAAAAGAGTATTTATAACTATAAACGTTTTTAATGCATATTTTAGGCGTTTTTAATTGTTGTATCTGCTAGGTTCAATTTTCCGTTGATACATTTTATTCCTTTAATTTCGCAGCGTTCTTACGATTCACGTAAAGCAATAATATCGATTATCAAGTCCTTTTCATTTGTAGTACCGATTGGTGTATCTGTAAAAGGAACAAGAGTTAATGTAAATTATAAAACAAAACAGGTTTTGTGTCAAAGTTCAAAATAATTATACGGACCGTTATCCTTCTGATAATACCAAAGTCGACACTTTGATTTTTTTATGAAATTTTAAAACAACAACACTGAGTCTTCCTCATTCATACTTCATTAAATTTCAATGAATCATATTACAGAGTAAAATAAACCTAAGTCAATCTGGTATTTTATTACCTATAATGAATATGCACCTTTTTTACAAATTATAATCGTTGTTATTCGTAAGAAACTATAGGTCAAATCAAACAAGTTTGTTATAGATATGATAAAGGATACTAAACTTAAGCTAAGTTTCGGATTCTTGGTTCATTACTTAAGTCGTTTATTTAAAGCCAGGTATTCGTTATTAGATGGTTTTTTCTCATATGAAGGAGCTACAATTAGTTAAATATTGCTTTTGGTTGCATAACTAATACAATCTATGCCCCACATACATATCAATATCGGTCCTCATTGGTGCTTTTTGTATTAGTTAATTCAATAAAGATTACTTTATTTAATTAACCCTTTATTTGAGGTTTAAAATATCCTTCAAAATTGAGATTATCGTATAGTTAAAGTTAATTATGCGGTATTTAATTACATATATTTTTGGTTTTTTTTCTCGACTTCCCCTCAAAAAATATATATCTTTCAAGGCGGAAAACGGCGTACTATATAAGATAATCGTGTTGTTAGTTTGCATCTTGATACTTGTAAAGCCCTTTGGACGCGTTACAGAAACCAGTATGTCGAAGGTGTGGTTGTTAATTTCGAGGCGTTTTAGGGTAATTCAATATGTGTCGAATTGGTATGTATCAGATATCGCAAAAGCATGAGGTGGATTCAAAATATATTATATAGTTTTGGGTAAATAGTACTTTCGACGTTTTAAAGGTAAGTGTGCATAAATACATAATTTAATGCTTTTATCAAAATGTTTATATGATTATATAATACATTTGAGTTCAAAATAAAGAGTGTAGGGAATATGTAAAAATGTAAAAAGCGCTAAAATTAAGAACTGGCTTACCCGTTGCAAAGTAGCTGATTAAGTTATAGTATCCTGTTTTTTCCGGTATTACCGTACCCTTTTATCATAAGGCGAATCATTTTATAAGGTTTCTTAATTTCATTTGTTTTCCTTTATAGGAGAGTTTTAGGGGGGAATTTTTATAATTGCCGTAAATCGTTGAATTAAACCTTTTAAAACGAAAAACACCCTATTCGATTAATTTAAAAATTTCATTTAGTGTTCTTTTCTTAAAAGAATTACCCGGGGTTATAATAATACCTTTACGACAAAGGTTTATATTTAGTGTACGGTCTAATATTTCCTTTTAGACAATAAAAGAGTATAAAATCAAGGTTTTAAGGCGTTTTAATTTTTTGAATCAAGTCAGCGCTTTTTTCAGAGTTATTATACTTTCTTTCGTTCAAGGTATTCGCTCGGTTAAAATATCAAAGAATTCATAGGAGTATTTTAAGGGCATACATTTGTTAACGAAAAGGCGTTCATAATATCGAAAAAGTAATGTAATTATTACCATTCGGCGGGTAGTATCTTGAAAGGTTTTTCATCTACCTTTGTGTTTTTTATACTCCTAAAAATCATTTGACGAAATAAATTCTTACTGTTCGGAAAATTAATAAATATTTCGTTTCCTTCAATACCGCTAATTTTCTGAAGTTTCATTTGATCTTTTTATTTTTCAAATTAAAACCTCGAATTATAATAACAATCCCAAAACGCCTATCTCCTATGAACCGTGTTTTGTCGATAAGGTTATGAAAATATCGTTTTTAGGTTTTAAATGACGAAATGATGCTATATTGCTACAACTTTTGTTTTTTCAATTGTGGTTTGTAACATTGCTGAATTCATACAAGTTTAATGTAGATACCAAATATAAAAAGTGAAGGAAGAAATTAAATCGGACCAAGTATATCATTTCAAATACTTTTCCATGTGCAAAATGGATTCCTTCAAGTTTTGTTCTTTTCAACTCCTTTAATAATACTGTTTATACCCCTTTAAACGGTTCGTAATACCGATGACACTTATCAGTACCCCAAAACGCCTTGACTGGTATTTACCTAAACTAATTATCGGTTATCTTAACCTTAATCCATAATTCGTTCGAATCGAAAGCCATAATGAAATTATAGGTGATATAATCCAAAAACAAAAAATATATATTCATTCAATGATTGATCAAATCATCCTAGTAATCTATTACTAAAACACTTTATATAGGTTTAATGGCTTGAAAAAGTGTTACAAAGTTAATTACATAAAAAGGAGCTATACATCAATGTATATAATATCAATAATAACCTTTTAGTTAAAGTTAATATTGATTTATAGACGGAATTTGAATCGTTAAAGGGCTTGTAAATATAGTTGGCATTCGTAGCAGAACTTTTTATAGCCTTGAAAGTTTCTCTTTCCACATCAACATTTCCCGGCGCGCGAAAAAGTTATAAAACGCTTTTTATAACCGAGTACCCGAATTTTCGATGTAATATACATAATTCAAGTTATATAAAGTAAATGGCTTCGATTGTTTACGTTTTGAAGAATGACTAAAGGTATGTCAAATTCAAGAAAAAAGAAACAAATACACTATCTCAAACGCAAACGAATTGATTTGTTGTATTTTACTTTTACCTTAGTATCGAACCAATTCAAATTCAATATTGAAATTAGAAATAATATTTTAAAATCCATTATATAAACTTTACCGGCCTGAATCACTTATTTACCATTACTATCCCGAATAACGACGTTTTGTCTTTGTCGAACAAAACCTCGCGATATCTCCCTATCCGGTCAAATTGAAACTTTATAAACTTTGTTACAAAAAATTCGAATTGCTACTTTCCAATGGTTAAAATTTTTGTTGCGCTAGTAGTTAATATAATACCTTGGAATTAGTAATTATACTTATTAGTCAATTTTAATTACAATGATATATAGGCGTTTCATACGCTGCTGTATTTATCTGAACCTACGCTATACAAGAATACCGTATTTTGTTAACCTGTAGTTACTCGTTGATTTGTTCTTTTATTCAGAGTCGTTATATAAATTTCGTTTTTTTATGAATGGGTTTTCCTCAAGGTATATTTATATGATTTAACGTTGAATGTTCTTCAATATGTTCATAATAGGCTTTATAGGTTGTAAAATTGCCTATGGTTTGATATTCAAACGGTTAATCGACTCAAAATTATCGCTTAATACGAATTTATTTGTATATTGGACGGTTTGTCGACTATCAACCTACCTTGTTTCAAATGATGCACTGTTTTAAGGACCTATTAGCCCTCATATACTTTTATGAGATTACTATAGACCTAATCTATGTATGAAATTTTATCCTTGGATATAATAGCGCCCATAGTAGTATCCACTCTATTTAAGTTTTCTAGAATTCTCTTTTTAATTCATATCGCCCCTATATCTGTATTCAAGGTTTGAACTAGGGTTCTTATTCTTTAAATACATTATAAATTGTTGATCTTACCCATAATAAGTCATTTCAACACGGTTCGTCTTTATAATTTACAGGCTTTCATTCTTAATCTTCTAGATTACCAATATTATACCACGATTTAGTTATTGATATATTCATATTTTGAATCAAATTTCAAACCACGTCCAAAAAAGAATGCTTAATCCTTTTTAATTTAGATAACGTAAGGTCAAAATCAAAATTTCTACCTTAATCTTTTATAACTGTTTCAATAAATAATTTATTGCCTCGATACTCTGGTCCAAACATTACCTGTCACTTTTAAAACTCGCGAACAAAATGATTAATTCTTCCTATAACGATTTATCTGTAGTATTATGACAGCTTCTAATGAATTTCCATGTGATTCCCAACTTATCTTAATCGTATATTTTGGAATGAATTCCTATATCAAAGTACGTTTTTAAACGGCTATAACACTTTATAAATGTATCTACTTCTGTTAAATAATACTTATATTTATCCATGGCGTATATAATCATAATATCGGATAGAATGATATAGAACTATAAGTGTTTAATATCCAGCTTTTTACAGATGTTCAATTTTATACAAATATTATTATTAAGTACGTCATATGATTTACTATTATAATTATCACTTCCATCCCACAACTCGGGAGGTTTATAAACTTCGTAAAGTTTTTTTTATTAATAGGGAATCGGTGAGGTAAAAAGTCGTAGTATGGGTTGTGGTTTGTGTGTATTAATCTCTAAGGTTGATATAGCTTTTTATTGCCTTTTATATTTCGTTCGAAAAATCCGTCTTTCCAGATGGGAATGTTGTTGATACAGTCGAAAGGGGTGTTTCTTTCGATTAAAGAGTAATAATATCAATGCCTTCTTTCCAAGAATTTTATTAAAAAATATGAGTTTGAAACTCGAGTAAAGTATAAACTTTACGACTTTTCCTCCTTTTTTGTAAATTCTTCCTGAAGCTTTGTCTACCCTTTATAAAGCAGGACTAATTTCGCCGAATATCTTACGCTTTACGCACGTAAAATTCTCGCATGTTGTGATTTGTTCCGTATATTTTCAAAAAACGTTTTTTCAAAACCGTGTCACATAATATCCTTTCATAAAATTCACTTCAAATACGTCTTTAGCGTCCCAAATTAATATATTTTAAAATTAAGCCGTAGCAATTAATACTTTCATTATATAACCGTTGATGCTACCGGATATATTAATATCTTCATATCGTATCTGTACTTGCAACACTTTCAAAATTAAGTTATATACCGTGCATAGTATTTTTAACAATTAATTGTACAATATGTCTTGAAAACTATCGAATATATCGAATCTTTGCGTTTTTCCTTTTCAATAACAATAAAACTGCGTTTTTAAAGTATGTATTTGCCGCCTAAAAATCTAGATTCTTTACCAGAGTATCGATGATATTATCCTACAAGTTAAGATCAATATACTTTAAAATGCTTTTCCGGAACATTATATACTCGAATAAAACATTCATATACTCGTTAACTTTAGTCAGGCTTATCATTAGCGGTATTATGTGAGTAGAGAAGCCGATATTCTGAATATAGTATAGTGATATAGTTTTATATACGTTTAAAATAATTTAATTGAAAGAGTTACAAAATCAAGTAGCAATTGAAAGTATTCAAAATGCAAATGAAGACAAATAAAATGTATAAAAAAACGTTCAAAATGAATTTTTTAACGTTTATAAATACAAATAAAATGCGAATAAGATGTGATTGAATGTTTTAAATGGATTTTTTAACGTTTGAAAGCGTTGTATTATACAAGCGACTAATGAATTCAAATGTATTAAATATTCATTGAAACAAGAGGTGTATAAAGAAAATAAGGTGGATTTTGGAGCAGGGGATTATGTACAAGAGTTTAAATGGTAAATAAAGGATAATTATAATCTTATACAAGAATGCTGGGTGTTATTTTCAAAGCTTCCAGTGTTTCAGTAAGCGTTTTGGAAGTTGTTTAGATCTTATAAATCAATAGTGTACGTGTTTTGAAAGCTATTTTGTGAGTTTTAAAAATGCATGTAAGCGATTTTAATACCTTTTTTTATTAGTAATCGGATAGGTCCTAGTAAAGAAATCTGAGACTTGATATCTTGCATGGCTAATAAGTAATAAAACGCTTTCCAAGAAGTTCTCGGATACGTTTAAAGCGCCAACCGAGTTAATAGTAGTGTCACGAGGCTTTTAATAATGGAAGGGTACCTACCAAATGAATAATATTATAATGAAGTTATTCTTTTGAAAATTACTCCTGGTTTTACAATCCTTTCACGTTTTTATTTATTTTTGTAAGTCGTAGTATCAAAGTACAGAAAGGTTAGGACCATTATAACATACCGTTATAAGTATTCAACTAAAGTTCGTTTCTATTCTTCTAGATTATCAGGAGTTAACGGAATCGGTTAGTAATCAATATTAGTTAAATCTTGATATTCACGTAAATAGGAAACAGTATAGTATTCAAAGTATAGTAGTAAAATGTATATAAGAAGGAGAAGAAGCACCTGGTGAGTGCACGCCTTAGATCAGAGCTTATAAGCTCTCATCTAGGGCGTGGCACTCTATTATGCACTCTGGTAACATGATCTGTAGGGCATGACACCCTTTTATGTACTCTATTAACGTAGTTTCCCACGCTTAGAAACTATATTGATATCTACTAATATCCGCAATTAATAATTTACACAACAAAATGCAGGCAACTCCAAATTACAAAGGTTAAATATTCCCTTGATTCGCCGATAATTAGGCTTTAATACTCGACGCAAACGTAAATATAGCCATCGAAAATTGTATCAATTACGCCCTTATCAAAAAGATCTTCATTCTACCAGGAGCATGTGTTTTCATTACCAACTATCTAGACAACGAATGGAAAATAGCTATTCATATAAATATTATAACTATAGACATAAAAATGCCGTCGACTTGGAAATGTTGGAATCGGATTTCCCGCGCTAACGAAGACAAGTATAAGAATAAATTTAATATTATCGAATTAATTTCCTCTTTATATATGTCTTTTTAACCAACAAAAAGTGATTAACTGAATATTATTATCGATATCTAGGACTTTTAGGCCTTGTAAAGACTATAAATATTATATTCACGTGATTGAATTACATTGACAATGATGACGTTTTCGAGTAACCTGTTTCCCTTTTTATTTCTGATCACAATTATCCGAACGTCGATAACAAAGTCAGATTTTATATCGGTTTCAAAACAATGACTTTAATACGAATGGCTATGAGTTAAACGTTTACCCTTGAAAAAACAAAATAACATCGGAAAGCCAAAGGAAAACAAATGAAAATCGCTGTCGAAATTAATATAGAATTTAATTGGTTGACATACACAATGAAATTCGATATGCTGTTAGTAACAAAATATTAAGTTCGTAAACATACAAAATATCAATCTCAGCTAACAAATATTTCGGAATTAATCGAGATATAGGGTACGTTGAGCATTAAAAGAAGTTATATCATTAAGGATATTGGGGGTACAGTTCATCATAAGGAGGCATTATCATTATTGAAAGGTTTCGATGGTCAAATAGAAGGCAACTCTAAAAAGAAGCTTATTACCCCTCAAATCACCAAATCTAGTTTTATCAGGAATTCGTTTAATGTTAAAGACAATTAAAGGTAATTCTAATGCTATATGGAAAGGTAAGCGATAACTTATGTTTATTAGTTGTATTGCTTGATCTCTTTTATGAATTCAAAACAATAGCTTCGGGAATTTAAAAATACATAAAATAGGGGAGAAATGATAGCAAACACTGTCTTTATTTGTAGAAGGTGGCGATCAAAGACAATATTATTTCATCTGACAGCTTGCAAGACTATCAGATGGATAATAGCACATAAACACAATACGCACTATTTCTATCGACATCCATACATACTATGAATAGTTATATTTCTAAATGGCTCTCTGCATAGGTGGAGCCTTGATAATACAAATTCTTGTATGGAAATAGGGCTAGCGGGCGGCCCGCAAAGCTACTCCTGTTAATTCTTCCACTTCTTCATTTTGTTTACTAGAGTATAACTATTATATCATAGTTACAACGAATATAAATCAACTAGTTATACCCCTGCATTTTGCTAATATAAAACTTATAATATATCAAATTTAAACATCTTTAAAATTAATATCATTGAAGTTTTATTGTTGGACTATTAACTGAATTGATTCTATTGTTGGTGTTATGCAACTTAGCCAATTGTTCAATTATATGCATTCAGCTAATTTGAAACTTGTTTTTATAACTAATTAAAATTAAATATATGATTCCAATAATTTATATCAAGTTAAAAATAAAGTTTCTATTTATACAATATAAAAACACTGTCGGTAAGGTCTCTACTTATTCACGTGAACTTGAAAGAGTAGAAAAGTAATCGTAAAGATTGATATTGTAGTAGTAAAGATGTCTGAAGGAGAAGAAGCATCCAGAGAGTGCACACCACAGATAAGAGATTATTAACATCTTATTCAGTGTAATGATCACACTAAATACCCGTGAGAATATAGAAGGTGTCAGAGGGTTATGTTATCAAGAAGGTAGCAGAGGTGCTGAGTGAACAATATCGCAACTGTGCAAGTAATGATCAAAAGCCGTGAGGCTATTCAGAATATACTGAGACTGAATACTTAGATTGACAACTGAAGAGCTATGAAGGAAATGCTATCCATGTGGTGATGACCGTGTCCTTATATATCCGTGCCTTCATACCGTTTTCAGTACTGGATCACTTGGATTAGTGCTGATCCCACTGATCCTAATCACATGATTAGTTTAGTCATTTCCGCTAACAAAAGAAAGATGTTCCCCGCCTGATGTGTTGGACCTCGGGCTCAGCTGCACACTGGCTTGCTTCCTAACCCGCTATTATGCTTGGGTCATGATATTCTGGTACTGGTATTTTGTCATGCATTGTGCTAATCTTCCTTCTGGTCAGTGGCACTTTATTATGCACTTTACAAATGCCACTTCCAACCAGTGGCACGTTATTATGCACTTTGTAAGAATACATTTTACAGAGTGATACGTTATCTTACACTTTTATAAAGGTATATTCGGCAACGTGGCTACTTGCTAACTATAGGGATATATGGTAATATTTATATAATTAATCTTTCATTTTCCCATTACGGTCCGTATTTAGTAATAATAGTTTGTTTGCATTGTAATGCATATTTTTAAATAATAATGTAATCTGTAGTGTAGTGCATGTTCATAATTTTGTAACGATAGTGTAGTTACGATAAAAAATTTCAAGGTTCGAATTAGTCGTTTCTAACCGCGGTAGTAATTATAATAAAGGTATGGTTAGTTTAGTTAATCGGTGATAATATATTGATTAATAACATTTATTATTATTTCCTATAGGGGTGTAATTACACAGGCATTGAAAAGGTGTAATTATATAGGGGTAATTACGCCGTTACGTATTTTCAAGTTAATATAAAAAAATAAATTGCTATCGGCTCAAGTAGAACCTCTTTTCCTATCCTTTTTAACAACGCGTATCTAAAGCCAATATAAGTCTTAACTAACCAATTTACGCATATAAACCCAACCCACTATTTCAATTTTTATTTTAAATCGCTTCAATAAGTGTGTTACTTAACCAATTTCTGTATACTAAACTCGCCCTTAAATAGATAACGTATAAGAACAGGAATCTTAAGCATCTTTTAACGTGTAAACGTAAGCGCGCCGAGGCCGCCGCCACCGTTAACCGTGTTACCTCTACCGCCACTACCACCCCTAATACTAGCTCTACCTCTTCGGGTAACACTGCCTTTATCCTGGCCTTTCTCTCCGCCTCTCCTGTTATCACCGTCGCCAACAAAGCTGCCACCCTCTATCCTCTCCTTTCTCCCTTTCCCTCTAACCCCCAAAGGAAATAATGGAAAGCTGCTAAGGTTATAAACCTTACCTTTTTCCCGCGGGTAAAGATCTTATTACCCACAGAAACCCTCCCCCCTCCGCCGTAAACGCAGACTAACGAAGTTACGGCGCGGTTAGTATCGCTACAACGTATCCGTATCTTAGTTATACTAATATCATTTTGAATAAAGCGGTCAAAATGGATCTCTTCTACCGCTTCGAGCTACGTATTGCTAAAGTATGTCGTGAGGCCTCTGTAACGCGTAAGATGTTAAAACGACGCACACGGATCTATAACCCCGAGCCGCTATTAAACACGCCTTAATTACTTTATATAGCGTTCGCGACCGCAAGCAAGTCCATTAACTATTGCTATCAAAACGGGGGTCGATCGGTTTATTATCACCGTTATAAGCGGATTGATAACAGATACGCTCCTATTTCGGTAATCCTAAGGCTGCAAGCCACAGCAATTTTACGTGACCACCGGCTTTATAATAAGTTTACTTCAAATTTATATTTTTGACCGCGAACCCAATTCCCCTACCTTTATAAATATATTGTTTGGTGCGTATTTAAAAGTAATTATTTTTATAAATAATTAAAATAAACTAATACTAATGAGTTATAAACGCTAACCGGTGGACCAAGGAGTCGGCAACCGTTATTACCGCTTAAAGCGAGGGCTAAGTATATACTATGCAGGCGAATTTGACAATGTCATCTTGCATTATCGTAAAAAATATAACTTCGCTCCCCTACCTTTACATAAAGGTATATAACCCGAGGCTCGGAGAAACCTCCTCTGTAATACCGATAATGACGTCATTGATGGTAATGGTGATAACTCCAACACGAAGGGGGAAGACGACGGTAGAAATAGTAAAAAATGATAACGTCGCCTTTTTTCTCTCCTTTCAACAGTAAATAACTACTACTTTCAGCTGGGCCGACGTACCTAGCCATAATAAAGTACGCTGAATAGTAATATTATTGCTTTTGAAGAAATAGTACTGTATATAGCAAATGAAAAAATGTAAAAAATGAAAAAATTATAAAGTTAAAGTGGATAAAACTAAAAACAACAATATATTAAAAAAAGTAGGGATACCAGATACGAATGTTGAGAGTTTCGAAAAAACGGTGAAAATAAATGATATATATCGTAGTAAAATGTAGGAAGCAACGTTAATAATGGGTTTCGAACCGCTTAAAAGCGTCAAAAGTAGTATGATCGTATGATGAATATAAAAGGTAAAAAGAGAAAATAAATTCTGTAGGTTAGGAATGAATAAAACAAAAAATAATAACATATAAAAAACGGTACGAAATGGTAAATTTAAATGAAGGAAAAATTCGTGAAATCGGTACAAATAAAAGGTATAAATCAAGGTAAAATACAGGGAGTGACGCGAATAACGGGTTTCGGACCGCTCGAAAATATTAAAAGCGATAAAATCGTATAAAATGAAATAAAAAAGTAAAACTTAAAACATGAACCTAAATAGGATGGCAAAACTTTCCTAAAGATACTAACTAAAAAAAATGTTTGTTAATATAAACGCCTTCAATACTCCGTTTGAGACGCTCTTAATTATTACGTTTACTAAGTTCAACTTCTCATCAATCCATCTTATTTCCTTAATTCCTCGACGCTAATACTATTCGTATAAAGCTATAATATCTATTATAAAGAGTTTTTCATTCGTATTACCAAGTTTAACCAGGCATTCATATAACGAAAAAAAATCAATACAAACGACAAGAAAAATAGATTTTAAACTAAGGTTTAAAATAATCATTCGGACCGTTATCACTATCACTAAAGTAATCCCTAAATCGAAACCTCTAACCATTTTGAAAATTTATATGGTCAAAACTCTTCGTGTAACCCGCTCATATTGGGTTGAAATCCAATAAATACTATTTTAATTAAGCGTATATCCGTTTTGTACCGGTATTTTGTTATCAAAAAAAAAAATTGAATCCTATTTACAAGCTACAATTAAAGTTATGAACGAAGAAAGCGGCAGTAAAAACAAACAGTTTCGCAATATATATTTTAAACGATACGAAATATAAACCACCCTTTAAATTATATATTTGCTACGCAACGCGTTTATTAAACTCGTTATTTATATCGTCAGAAAGGTTAGTTTAATACGAATCGACGACTAAAAAATTACACGCCGCGTCCGGTTATACCACTAAAACAATCCAAGCTTCACGTACGCAGTAAAATCTGTAATCGTCGGATCATTTCGTATTATATAAAACGATAAGGGAAAATATATCGAATTACTCTTTTTATATAAAGCCCAAAACACTGTTTTGAAAATTAATAGTCGCGCCATTAAAGTTAATTCTATAATCCCTAGTCAAGTAAGTTTTAGGTCTTACTTTTAAGCTGGCTTCCAAAAGTTTCCTCTTTCCGAATACGAAAAACAACGCGTTATAAAATGTCAACGTATTATATGTTTACATATCTATTAATATAAAGCCTTTAAACTGGGCCTTTAAAACCAATAGTTATGAGTCAAAGGTTAAACTAGCTATTTCAAACCACCTGTTGTAATACCTTTAATAAGTACTATATCAATATATACCAACCTTAGCTAAACCGTAAAGCGATTTTATAATACGCAAAATCGTCCTAAGTAGGTTGTGTTTTCTAAGATCCGTAGGAATATCGGCGCAAATACGCTGTTTATATCACTTTTAGAACTATATAGAAGCTTAAATAGTATTAATAAATTAATATATAGGTTATAAGGGGTGCTAAAAAAGGCTGCGAACGTAAAAATCAAACGGTAGCTTAATCGTTACATGATAGGCGACTAGGTTATCATATTCTTTTTACTGCTATTGTTATACTCATTTACAATAAGGAGATTTCATTCGTACGTCCTTCCAGTCTTAGCCTTAGCTTCTTATATAAGTCGTATAGGATTTTTTTTAAAATACTGTAAATCGTTAAATTACACCTTTCGAAACGAAAAACACCTTATTCGATTAATGCATAGATTTACGTTTAGGTGAAATATTCGAACGGGACGCCTAAAATAATAATAATACCTTTACAATAAATATTTAAGCTAAGATTATAATTTACCATCTCTTTTTAAATAATAAAAGAATCTACGAAAAAGGTATTAGTGCCTTTTTTAAAAAAATTTAAGCCAAGTAAACGGCCTCGGCGATGAGGTGCTATTAGTATTAATACAGGCGGACCGCTTTTTTATAATGATAACGGTTTAATAGTAAGATGTGGAGGGTATACTAAATCCAAGGGCGACTTAAATCCGTTATCGTAAAATTGATTCCGCCGGTACCGCTAGTTGGATTATGGTTTCGAGCCGCTTTTTTCTATCTTTTCCTTTTTATATTCTCGTATCATTATTTAACGAAACAAACTTATTTTATTTGGCAAATTAACGAGTATATTATAGCCATTCAATCCATCAATTCTTTCAAGGCCAGTTCATTCGTTCTTCATTCTTCAAACTATCATATCGAACTATAATAGTAAATCTAAAACGCCGGTTTCACGTAGACCGTTCCTTATAGCTAACGATTTCAAAACATCGTTCTTATACCGTAGGAAACGTAACGCTGCCATAGCTTTTACCACAGCATTCACTCTTTACACTGTAATTAACTATAATACAAAGTCAATGAAGATTCTTAGGTAAATAACAAAAATGAAAATCGTAAGTATTAGCCCACTTAAACCGAAAATATTATTAACGGCGCAAACCGCTATTTATAATATATATTCTTTAAAAATCGTACCCTTTAGATTTTTGAATAATACCATATATGCCTTTTTAAGCGGTCCGTAATACCTTTTAAACTTGCTAATACCCTATGATACTTTTACCGGTATCTGTTTACACTTGTTGCAGGCGATCCCAACTTTGGTTCGCCACTGAATAAAATCTTAGGCCGTGCTAACGTTGGAAGTAATTTAATCCGAAAGCACTAAATAAATGTTTCACTAATAACTAACCAAATCATACCAACAATCTATAACGAAAACGCTCTGTATAAACTTTACAGCCTAAAATAATATTGCTACATAGACAACGTCTAATACTAGCTGGCCTTTAAGATATATTATATTTACAATAGCCTTGTAATCAAATATTAAATCGCCTTAAAGACGGAATGCAAACAGCTATGAAGCTTATGAATCTGATTATCATTCGTGTATTTTTTTTTTCGATAACTTCGAACGCTTCCTTCCCTATATCTGTATAACCTGCGGCGTAAAATAACCGTAAAAGAAGTTTCGTAACTATGTATCCAAATCAACGGTATAATATCTGTAATTCTGATTACTTTAGGTGAACTACTTTAGTTTTATTCGCTTTAAAGAAAAACTACAAGTAGTCGAACTTAAGCCGAAATAATACGGATATATTATCCGAAATGTAAATGAGTTGGTTAATCGTATTCTGGATCTCAATTCCGAACTTATTTGTATTAGCTAACGAAAGTAGAAATAAAGTTTTAAAATATATTACGTAAATCTTAACCGCTTCAAATCGCGTATTTACAACAACCGTTCCCAATGACGACGCTTTAGCCTTACAGAACAAGACCTTTCGATATTTTCCTGTAAAATTAAGCTGAAATTTCAGAAATTTCGCCACGAACGCGTTGAATTATCATTTTCCGGCCTTAGATTTCGGTTACATCGTTATCAGTCATAATACCCTAAAATTGGTTGCCTGTAATGATCACACTAAATACCTGTGAGTAAGTAGGAGAGTAAGAGGTTTATGTTAGCAATACGGTAGCAGAGGTGCTGTGCAACAATATCAAGACCTGTCTTCGAGTGCTGATCAAAAGCTGTGAAGCTATTCTGGGGAGAATACTTAGATTGACAACTGAAGAGCTATCTACTGAATCTATGAAATGCCTAGAGAGTGTGTTCCTTATATATCCAGCTCTTCAGTCTGAGATCACTTGCTTATGTTGCTAAGTGGCATAGGCGGTCTCCTGCCTATGCTTTCTATGTCCTGATTCTTCTTAGGTATAACCCTATCCCTAGGTTGCTAACATAAGAGATGTGTGTTCCCCACCTAATGTGTTGGACACCTGGCTCTAAGTGGCTCAGCTGCCTGCTGGCCTGTTTCCTAACCCAACCGTTATCTTCGTCATAATATTGCCGTACTTATTTAAAAGCGTAAACTATGCCGTTTTACAAGCATTTAACACGCCGTCTACGCAATCTAAACCTGCACTATATAGGAAGGGGATGTTCTATAAGCCTGTAAAAATATGCTAAGCGGTTTCGTTATTTTAAGCTATCAGGTACACATCATTACCTTTAAAGTCTTCGTTTCCGAAGGTATATTTGTAAGTTTGAATGTTAAATTTATCTTTTACACCTTTCCATTCAGATAACCATTTTGTAAAATTAGCTTCTTTTGGGTCTTTAGGTTGGTAATCGGCCGAAAACTGTTGTTTAATCCGAATTTTCTTGTATACTAGGTAGTTGGTAAACTAGTAACCAATCTTGCTGTATATGATACAACGTTTCTGAAAACCTGTAAAACTCTTTATACTCCTTCGCAGGTACTACTATAAACGTGGTAAGCTTCGCCTTTAACCGTAAAATCGTTCTCGATAATAGCTGTTTTACCTTTTATTTCTAGGGTTCGCTCCCTAATATTTTTTTTAAAATCCGTATCTAAGCCACTCATTTGAACCTAGATATACTTTAAAATTTGGATCTAAAACGTGGTGCATAATTTATACGAAATTTACCCTAATAATTTATCCCTTGCCTTTAGTCTTATTAGTCATAAATTCAGATTCAAGACTCGGCTATCGACATATAAAAGTTCCAAATGATATTTTAAAATCCGCACAAAAAGCTTCTTAGTTCTTTTTGGGCTTAAATAATATAAGGTCGAAATTTTGGTTTCCGAGGTATACTTTTGTTATTATTTAAATAGAAAAAATATCACCTTTATATTCCAGCCCAAGTGCTGCCTAACACTTTTGAAACTTTGCCCACAAGGTAATGAACACTTCTTATTAGTTATTATTAACGTTTTTGCGCTTGATTCTTTACAAATTCCCAAGTAATACTAATTTCGTTCCTATCGTCAAGTTTATGATTGATTTTATATAAAAGTACGATTTCAGGCGATTATAACACTTCGGAAATGTATTTCTTTACGTAAAGTAGTATATATATTACTTTTTAGCCTACCCAAATATTATTTCTTGTAAAATAACGTAAAATTTAAACGGTTTAATATCTAATCTTTTACACGTATTTTGTTATCGAACACGTCGTAAAGTTCGCCGCTATAATTCTCATCCTTATCCTTAATCCTGGCAAAGTTCATAAGTTTTGTTAAATCGCTCCTATTGATTGGGAAGCGGTGCGGTGAAAGGCTACAGCAAGGGTTTTGATTAGCGTACATTAATACGTAAGGTACGTATTAGTGTTTTACGCCGTTTACATTATTTTCGAGCGGGTTGTTCTCTCCATCCGGGCCGCTTTTATCGTAACTCCGTTGTTTATTAACGGTATTCGGAACGTAGTTTTTCTTTAGTCTTTATTTAAAACTGTATTCTAGGAAGGTTTCATCTTTAACCCGCTTTATAAAGAATCTTTACACTATTTCCTCCTTTTCTATTAATTTATCCAGCTTCTTTTCCGCTTCGCGACGTCCGTTCCATCCTATTAAGCGTCTTATTTCTTATATTACAAAGTTTTTTCTCGTTTTATATCTTCTATTTTAAAACGGCGATCCTAACGCTCCTTTAATCAATATCTTTCCACAAACTTCATTTCCATTACTTTATCATAGGTTCATTTTAGTATTTACATAAGTCAGGTTGTTACTAATAAGGCTCTTACAATACAGCTATTATTACTACCAATTGCATCAATACCTCTGCTCCTTAGTTATTTTCGTAATATTCTGGAAATTTTACCATCACCATATGCCATATATCTAGCTTCTAATTTACAAGGACCTCGCTAAAATCGTCGAACAAATCACGACCTTTAATATTACCGCTATAACAAATCACGACCTTTAATATTACCGCTATAATAAATCAAAATCATATTAATAACGTACGTATTTACTGTAAAAAAATCTTAGTTCTCCACTAATGCTTCCATTTTATTATTCCATAAGTAAAAGTCCAAATACTTTAAAATATTACTACGAGACGACGTATTCGTAAACAAGTCATTCATGCTTTCGTTAGCTTTTACCAGGTTTATTACTAGCGAAGCTATAATTATAAGAGTGCAAATTGTAATGGAGTGGTTGAGAAAGCGGTTTTTAAATACACCTAAAATTCAGAAGCGATGTAAATGTCGGTTTCACGAAGTAAACTGGATTCAGGTACGTTTGAATTACAGTATTCAAATAACTGAAATGAAAATCATATATATACGTAAACGTAAAATAAATAGGGTATAGTAAAGTAGCTAAATCGGGGCTCTGATGCTTACTAATACAAATCAATATCAAATAAGGCGTAAATCAAACGTAAACACAAGCTAGTTTAACGCCTTAAATTGGTTCTTTGAACGCTTTACAAGCGCTACACTTGCCAAGCAGCTGATAAACTCAAACTTTGTAAATAATTAATTTTAAAATAGGTGTTAATTATCAAAAGAAAAGAGGCGGAAAAGCCAAATAGAAAAGGTAAGGAAAAAGATGTAAATATAGGAAGGTATATGTGTATAAGGTTCGGTTCGTATTTGATAAGTGGTTCTAATATCGTATTATAGCTGTTCTTATTATATACGAGCGGTTTAGGTACTATATTATAACTATCTTTAGGTTTCTCAAACGGTATAAATATTACGTCTTAGCCGCTTTTAGTTTTCGTAAGCGGTCTGGATGATACGTTTTGGTCGGATGGGTCTTAAAAAAGGGTTCCGAAATTTGGTAATTTTTACTCTCATTACCTAATATATAATAGAACGCTTTTAAAAACTGCCCGGATATATTTGAAACGTCAAAAAGAGTTGACGGATAATGTAACAGGGTTTTCAGTAAACAGGGCACTAACTTGTTAATAATATTGTATTCAAGTAATTCTTTTTAAAGTCAATCCAGAACTTACAGTCTTGTTACGCTTCAGGTTTCAACGGCGCTTCCGCGTAATTTAACACTCCCGTATGGTATTTATCAATCGTATTGTTAAAATACAAACAGTTAAAACCTTTGTAGCATCCTGTTATAATTATTTAACTTCAGTTTATCCCTCTGTTTTGAAACTGTATGTAATCTATCTAATCGGCTACTAATTAGTATCGGTAAGGTCTTTACTTATTTACGTAAACGTAAAACAGTAAAAGAGTAATCGTAAAAATTGATATTGTAATAGTAAAGATATCTGAAGGAAAAGAAGCATCCAGAAAGTACACGCCACGGGTAAGAGGTTATAAATCTCTTATCCAGGTAGTGGTATTCTGTTATACACTATGCTAATCTCCCTTCTGGGCAGTGGAACTCTATCGTGTACTTCACAAATGCTACTTCCAGCTAGTGGCACGCTTTATACACTCTGTAGAAATGCACTTTGCAGAGTGGTACGTTACCGTGTACTCTTGCAAAGGTGAATTCTATTTTGTAGCCACTTGCTAACTATAGGGATATATAGTAATATCCACAAATTCTAGTATTATTATATATATTAATAAGTAGGATTTGGTCCAGAATTTCTATAGCTTCGACCTTTGAATTCATATATTGTTTTATTTTCATTGTATCAATTATTACTTCAATCACATTTTATTCAAATATCGATAATAGTTGTGAAAATGATGATAATATAAATTAATGATTAATGATATGATAAACTATTGATAAATAAAGTAGAAGAAATAAACATGATTTCTGGACCAGATAACGGTTTATAAACGAAAACCTATTTGTGAAAGAATTTCAAACGTCTTATTCGCTAAGAATTCAAACATGTTTAATAATTGCATGAGTGATAAAAATAAAATCATTATGTACTTTTTGATAAATGATTCGATATCATTAAGCGCATACTAATAAAAATTTGAAAACACAATCAACCTCATTAATAGACGGAATTCATTACTATACATATTTCAACAAACAATCAAAACTATATCAAACTTGCTAGTAAAGTTTTCAGAATATGAAATAAATTCGATAATACCGTTGAAAAAAAGATGAAATTCAGCCGACAAAACATAAAACCCACGAAAAATAAATTAATAAAATTAACTTATATTATTATTATTTTTATTATTATTAATATTATTATTATTATTATTAATATTATTATTATTATTATTATTATTATTATTATTATTATTATTATTATTATTATTATTATTATTATTATTATTATTATTATTATTATTATTATTA
>JASMMZ010000003.1:13293862-13428572 GCA_038502455.1 Anisogramma anomala | reverse complement strand
TTATTATTATTATTATTATTATTATTATTATTATTCATAATAATAATATTATTATTATTATGAGTATTAGTATTAATGAATGACAACAAAGATATATTATGAAAAAAAAATCGTTTAACTATAACGGTTGTCTAATAAATAGAATTACTACTTCTAAAATCCAACAACCATGTTTTATGAAATTATAAATATACTACAACGAAAAAAATACCCTAAAAACTCTCCTAAATGTTCTAATGAATTATATAACGAAATGTGGGTAACAGAATTCAATTTAAATAAAGTTAAGTTAAATATACTGAAAGCTAATTGATTTTACTAACTGCAAATTAACTGTAGTTAGTGGGATTGACTGCATTAACTGCAAGTCAAGTACAGTAGGCGCCCACTTTGGGTTAGGGCATGATCTAAGCAATTGGCTATACAAATTAGTGTGCAGACCAGCTAGTGGTTTGTCAAAATTAGAAGTAACACATCACTAATTTCAACGAAATACACCATTTACTGCAACTAGGACTCGAATCCACTGCGTTGCAATGATGAAGACCAACTAACACCAATATATCATTGAGGAATCTTTGCCAATTATAGCAAAATAATATTCTAAAGCATCAGAAAGTTATTTTTAAAACCAAACCAAAAACATACAAAATAAAATGTATCAAACCAAAATGAAAATACTCGACGAATATCACACGCTGATACCTATCTTGTTCATACCAAGAAGCTAGCTTTGGCATATAGACTCTGGTGCTCGGTTCATATATACTACCAGCTTTGTTCCTACTTATAAACAAGCACTATATTCGCCTATACTTACGAAATATGAAATCCGTTGCCTAGGTACTTCTTGTAGTCATTACCAATTGATAACAATTTTTTTTTCTATCAATGATTATAAATAACGTTCGAACCTCTTAAATAATAAACCTAACCAGTCTCTTCATAGACAATCCTTGATTTTTGTTGCCAACAGTATCATAATTTCGTTTAAGCGGTCATAACTTCAAATAATATATTTTTCAACGATTATACGAGCTTAAACCCCTAGGCTTGAAAGCGGTCCCTTAATGCGTGTATCCAAAACCAATTGTAAAAACACATCTATAGGGCTTTCATCACGTAACAAAGCAAATTACCCACCCAATAAAAGTGATTTACGGAAACCCTACAAACGAAATTTATTAAGCGGTATCATAATAATTACTGATAGTTTATACATGTATAATAATATAAAAGAAATATACGAATTACATTTATGAATATGAATTGTCAATTGGAAGTTATTATCGATACATTTATGATATCTGTAATTATTCTGTTGATGATTTTGAATGAAATAACCCCGTGTTCGTAAAAAAAGTTGCGAACGTGCAATCTTTATACGATACCGACCTTACAAATAATAACAACCCGGTTTTTGCGCAGCTTCCTACCAAAGGTCGCTTCAACCCACTTAATACTAACGATACTTTAAACTCCTTCGACTCTAATTACAAACCTAACGATTGGCTTAATAAAGCTAACCGACGCTATAAATGCCGTGAACGAGCCAAATTCAAACCTCATAATAAACGAAGAAAATTATACGACGTGATATCTCGTTTATTTGTATAAAAATAAACCATAACACGTAAGTTACGTAGAGTTAAACGTTTTATTGATATAAAGGAATATCATTTCTATATCATTTCAAAAGCTTTGAAAAAAGTCAAGACCGCCATAAAAACATGACATTTTCGACAGCTATAATGAAAATGTCGATTTTATCATTTTTATTACTTGTTTTCGCGTTTATTACTACGATCCGAACACGATGTAAACCGTTGTTATTAAACTTATACACTCATAACAAAACGATCGAAAACGCTTTTATATCTTTTTTAACGTTGAAACCCCTTTCTTAACTGAAGTCGGTAATATATCTTGAAAATACAATACCAAACGTATCATTATAGAAAATATTCTAAAAGATATTATTAACAATGCGTTACTTGTACTTAGTTTATAGACCACCAATTTCACAACTTTTATACCCAATATAACAATGGTTACCATAACGACGGCAGTAACGGCTATCATAAAGGTAATAATAATAATAGTGGCAACGCTTGCGATAATAATAACTGCAATAATAATAGTAACATCGACGATGAGAAAAGTTTCGACCTCGTGTTTATATACGATAACCAAAATGATATTATAATATGAGTTGGAACAGCAGTTAATCTTATTACATTCAAGTCAACTATACTGTCAGTAAGTTGATTTTACTGACTTCAAGTTAACTGAATTATTTGTGGGTTGACTATCGATCAAGTACAGTAGGTATCCACTTCTGCTTAAGGAATATACCAAATAAATGACCAAAACAATTAGTGTGCAGACCGCCTAGCGGTCTGCCAAACTTAGAAATAACATATTCATCACTTTTTTTGTTTGTTTTGTATTCTACTATTACCGGGTAGTGCGTACTATATGACCAGTATAGTGTGATCCTCGTCAATATCAAGTTACATATGCCGGCGGGAAAGCTTGCAACCTAAATGTCTTTATCGTACACAACCACTACCCTATTCAATTCTCCGTTTTTAACTTATACCCCTTTACCTGTTGAACAAACTACCTTGTTCCTTATAATACAAGTATATAAACTGAAAACGTATCCTCCACGCCTATAGCTTATTTCCAAACCATGCGTTATATGTAATTGTTGAATGTCTGGCAAAAAAGCTTCATATTAATTATATACGTCCCCTATTCATGAATGAACCGTTCCGCCTAAAAAAATTAGATCGTATTTGTATAGGTTTTATCCACAGGGTTACAAAGAAATAGAGTACCCATTATTGAGTATATAAAATAATAGTTTTCGACCCCGTACTGTAATATAAGAAAATACAGCCTTTACTCATAAGACCGATTGTCAAATAAAACCTTTCACGGAAGGAACAGACCTTAAATTAATCTTCCAATCAAGGGCTTAAGTAATCCCAAAATTTAGAGACTCGTAAGGGCGTCAAAACTGTAGCTTTGGTCGGATCGTGCTGTGCGGTTATCTCAGTCTTCGTTTGACACCTACTCGTATCGAATATATGATAACGGTTCTAAAAAAGTGAAGGACCTGTAAAATACATATACTTTGGTTGAGAATCCGTAGCGGTGAGGAAGATATACTCCACAACTCATTCAGCGAGTCAAATTTTTGCCACGGATCGCAAACCTGAAAAGTGTGAAAGAACATAAAATAGGGTACACCACTAAGCGGGTTGTGTGCCGAGAGAAGTTTTTTTTTGGACAGTTAAATATTCAAATTGTAGTCGGAGGCGAAAGCCCCACTGACTGGGCGAGAGCCCAGTGTAGGTAGTGACAGCTTAAGATAAATAATGAAATAAAGCCGCTATATGCGAGCGTTTATAATAAAGGCCTTCAAGGAATTTAAACGTAAAAACCAGACTTTACTTGTACCGTGGTACAAGTGCAAGTTTGAAAGGCCACGTTGGTACAAGTGGCGAGGGACGGAATCATTACTTGTGAGGGCTGTTTTCTGGATGCACCACTGCGCAGACGGTCCGCAGTGCCGACGAAAATCTTCATATCTAAAAAGAGGTCGCCGGAAAAGATTAAAGTGGTGGTAGAGCCGATTAGTGGTGTTGTGATGGAATAAGGTATATGTAAAAAGATAGTGTTGAGAGCGGTTGGACTTGAATTTTTTTGCCGAAGGTGGACACTGTCAAGGTTTACAGTGTAGGCCCCTGACCTTTCTTAGCAAGCTGGTCCGTGCACCCATGCTAAGAAAGTTGATTTCAGGTCGAAGATGACATATTCACCACTTAACCATGCAATATTATTGTTATTTCAACCACGATTCAAATCGACAACGTTACAACATCTAAAGACCTATCAACACTAATCTGTATTTATTAAGTTAAGTGTATATAAGCTGAGTAGAAGGTTTATTTTATGCTTTGTATTGTATTGCAAGGTAAAAGCAAGGATTTTGCGAAAGCTTTCTACAAATTACGGAGGTTTTTACGATAGTAGGTAGGGAAAATATCTAAATTGCGGCGGTTTTTACGGTAATTTAAAGATGACGACAGTATTGTTATTAAAATTACTGAAAAATTCCAATTCAATGTTTTTGGAAAACAAAGGTTGAGATTCACTGTTAAAAGTCTTAAATTATTAAGAAAGAGATCACCAGGTTATTAAATTTTGTAGAATTGGCAAATGGCTAAATTATTACTTATATAATGATCGCAAATCGCAAAGTTCAAAACCCTTCTAACAAATAACAATTCCAACAATAAACAATCTTCAACTTTGCTTTTCATATTAACTTCTCTATTTACATAAATTTTCCCTCCCTTATAGTACAAAATCGTCAACTGGATATATTAGCAACCACGTAAGGTTGTTATTTCGAGGCAGAATACTGAAATCTCCAAGTTTCGTGAAACTAATACATCACATCGCTCTCGAATTATCAAGTCTCTTTGCATAAATCGTCAAATACCTACCCTATCTAAACTAACGTTAATTTACTAGTTAAAACATTGAGATAATATCGTAAAACGCAACTTGAATGATTATTTAGCAACTCGGATCCGTTTTAATCAAATATTACGATAAAGACATATGGTTTAAAGTTGTTGATAACGATTCAACGAAAAAAAATTTAACGAACTTCTTCAGCTAGTTTATACTTAACGCCCATACCAAAAGTAATAACTATGATACTCGAGATTTTTGAAAACATCCGTGACTTATTTGGCGATTGGGCTATCAAAATGTGGAATAAGATACTAAAAACAGTTCAGTTTAAGTTAAAGCAAATCTTTACAACCGTGGAATCTTTATTTTTCAAAAGAAAACAATTTTTTTCATTTTTTTTCGACTTGGCCTGGATGGATGAATGCCTTTAAGATTTACAAACTTATAAATTAAAGGAAAAATAAAAAACTACGGTTGAAAATTGTAATTATATATATTTCAAGTGACAAACTTTTGATTCCTAATCAAGTTAAGGTTTTATTTTATCATTTGAAGAACCTGTTGATTTGTTGGATAATTAAATTTTGTTAGTAATCACGATATAGCAAAGCAAGTGCTTATCAGAGATAACGCGCGTAAATTAGCAGTTGTCAACATAGAAGCAGGATTTAGCCTCGGCTTTATTTATTGATTAATTGAGAAAAATCGTTAAGTCCTTTAGAAATTTCCTTAGAATCATCAAATCCCTTAAAACTTCACTCAAAATCATCAAATTACTTAATGCAAAGTTTTTCTCATCAGGTAAACCTATAAATGTAAGCCTATCATAGGTCCTACTATAGAACTTTAACCCTCGGGCTAGGTAATTGGCAATTATCCCCATTACCAAGATTTTAAAAATCCAAAACTTAGGTTAATCACCAAAAAAGTTATCAACAATTAGAATAATTATTGTGAACTACCCTCCGTGCTAATCAAAATGGTTAATATTAACTATAAGTTTTTACATAATTTGCCAAAATACATAAAAGAAACCAGATGTTGAACGTGAAATTCTATGATTATCCCAGTACAAAGATAATATATTTTTTAAAATTTGTAAATAGATAGAGTTTTAAGATTAATTGTTTTACCTATTATATCCAAGAATCCTTATGTGTTGCGCCAAATATTATTACCTAAACCTTTTCACCAAGGAACGTATCATCCGTGAAATCTATAATAGAATGAAAAGTTACTTTGAGTACAATATCCACCATTCGTAATACCATTCAAATTGAGCTACAACGAAGTGGAAAACGATAATAACAAAGAAAAAAGAGGATAAAATATCAATAGATATCTGAAACCAAATGCTTAACAAGTTAATATTATGTTAGCAATCAATGGAAAAAGCATAAGTTGGTGAGTCTACACTTCGTGAATAGGTACAGGTAGCTGTCACGGGCGTTAACAGATTTAAATATGCTCTACAACGCTAAGATTATATTTGTAAAAACTGTTTGAACTAGTTACGATCCTATTTTACGACTATAATAGCACTTACACCAAATTAAATTGATATATACCCCTAAGTTAACAATTTCCGCAACTGGGATAACGATAACATTCAAACTTCATATTATATCAATCTTAAATACGAAAGTCCACTACGTTCAAAATCTGGTTCAAAGCCTCTGGACTAAAAGATACACTAGCAACAGTAACGTGGATAAGATTTATGCGAAGCTACTAACTTCAAGGATTATAGTCGTAATCGTAGTAAAAGGCATAATATTTATGGTAAGTCTAGTTGTTAATTAACTCTCTATCCAGTTATTAAACTTTATAAATAGCAGGTGATATATAACATCTAATACCCTATTATATTGAACAAATACTATTTTAATCGTGTCGTAGATTACGTGTAAAGAAGCTTGGGATAATGAAAATATACTGAAACAAGTTACATGATATGAAGATACAACTTTCAAAGCAACTCAATAATTAGCTACCTAAACATTTCTATACTTTTTGATTAGAGAAGTCCCTTTCCTTCACCATAAAAACTAAATACTTAACCTCTTAAGTATCTTCAACCTTAACAATTGTTATGCGCAATACACGTTTGAAGATATTATATTCGATGCGGAGGCAACAAGATACTTCATAGGAGGCTATTTGAAATAAATTGCATTGCAACGGAAAATTATTGTTTCCCAGGAAATTAATTGTAAATATATCGGTAAAACTAAAGTTGGCTCCAGCTTTCAAATAAACTATCGTTACTAAAATTGACGACTATATAAATAATCTTTACATCGATAATATTCAATATCTTAAAGTTCCCTACCCGATTTCTCTTTTATTTGGAAAACATGAGAATTCTTGGTATTGAGGTGGACATTAACGTTGATAACTTAGTTAAGGAGAGCTGAATATTTTTTTCTACCTTGGATTAAAGATACTTGTGATTTTACTTTAAACGGTTGGAAGAAAAGGTGATAAATTTAACTATATTGAAGATAGGTTAAAAACATCGACATTTCAATTACTCCAATGTCGACAAACAAGACAAATTCCTTAAATATACAAGGGAAAATATATAAAATACTTTGTTTTAAAGGTTATTTGAAAGCTTGATCCCTATTGCCTAACTCACACCCAAGCACTCAAAAGATTAAAAT
This sequence comes from Anisogramma anomala, assembly GCA_038502455.1. Lineage (NCBI taxonomy): Eukaryota > Fungi > Ascomycota > Sordariomycetes > Diaporthales > Gnomoniaceae > Anisogramma > Anisogramma anomala. Next base: position 13,421,412 of record JASMMZ010000003.1, on the reverse strand, counting down.
TTACGTCAAAAAAAATGAAAATTTCAATTATAATATTTTAAATAGAGTTTTTTTCTTGGACAATAAACCTGTTCTTTACGTTGTGAACATGACAACCTCTTTTATAATGCCAAGTTTCTTAAGTCACTGTCAGTGAAAGACACTTGTAAAACGTTAAAGATATTGTAGATTAACACGTACTTAAAGCCGACAAACGTTATCGTTGACGATGCTAACACCAACTTTGTTTACGTCAAAGTTCCAAGCTAATACTAAAATAATGTGGTTCAAGTACAAACAAGTATATGTTAAGGCTTTTTAGAGTATTAGAAAGATGAAGAGGGTATTCTCACTACTTTACAAGGTGTATAATATCCTTACGTTGAATATTGGAAGCTTTAAAAACCAGGAAGCACGTTTTTAAATAGCTATGAAAGGCCTAAATAATACTGTAGGCCCTGAAGGTATAATACCAACTCTAATGGTTTTAAAGGCATATCTTCTTTTGACGAATAAATTTCCACCATTAGTAAGTTCCTAGAAAAGGGTCATAATGTACGGTAAAACTTTGAAAGAAATGCAGAGGGAAATATTCAGGCGCTAAATTAATAAATCTCTTAATACTAGCAATAGTTCTACGACGATTGACGAATTGATTTTGGTATTATAAAGCAAATTGTTCGTATGATGAGAGCCACGAAAATAGGATAGCCCATTGAAGATCTTAAATAGTGTGAACGCGAAAGTAGGTGATAAAACTATTATGTATCCCACGAAGTTTCGCATAATTCATAAGGAGCCTTATATTAAGGCAATCAACAACATCAATAAAGATAGAGAGTCTCAAAACAAGCGAATCAGTTAATACAACCCTATCTCTCCACAAATTTAAGAACTTTACGGAACGACGGCGACGCAACAGATTATTGAAAAAATATGTACCTTAAAGATAATTAATATATGCCGGAGCGCACTTACACTACTACTTGTGTTAAAAAGGGGGGAAATAAGGATTAAAACTTGCCTATCAATCTTCGATTACAAAATATTATTAAATCTTGAGTAAAACCTTTTAAATAAATCATTGGGGTATATATTGATAGATTCCCAATGTGAGAACTTGTATAATTTATGCCTCAACGCGACTCTAACCTCCAGAATTTTAATAACACATTCTTTGAGTACAGTATTAAATACGACGTTAAAGTCAATATTACAGGAAAACCGTACGAAGAATTACGCTTAATCGCTCAAAGATTTGGTAATAAACGCAAAACCTAGATCCTTACACTATCGACAATAATATTGAAAATCAGCTAACGTCTAGTAATCGTATTAACAACAAATTAGGGTTTAAAAATAATAAGATATTTTCCTTTAATATCTGTAATATTACCTATGCATATACGCAGTTCAAAATTAAACTATGAATAATCGTTTGACTCGAGTTACTTTACACACTGCGCGACAAATACCTACTAAAAACGGTTATATAATGCGTTAAATCAGTATATAAACTAATTAAGATGGGTATCGATTGATTTTTAACTTATTAATAGCATTTAAAATCCAAATTTAATATGAAATCCTTAATTTATGACCTATATTTGATAATCACGTGCAATAAATTCGTTATAATGGTTATATAAATTGATGATACCCTTTTTTCTTGGAATAGTTAGCTTTATAGCATCGGAACAATGCAAGTTTAAGGCCTCGAAATTCTGAAAATATAAGTTAGTCTCAAATCTACCTAAAGTCAAACATCTAAATTTTAATTAATCATTAATCCGCAAGCATAATATTAACTATATCAAAGTTTACGTCAATTTCTATCAAAAAGATCAAAACGAAAGCCCAGCTGAAATGAATAAGACTAACGTAACCAAAGCTCAAAAGTACTTGAGTGATATACCCTTAACAACTACATGACGACCCTATATCAACTAGAAGGATCGTACGATCTATCAGTTACTTCATAAGCTCAGGACTCAACTAATAAGTATTACTATCGACTAAATAAAAGACTGGACTATTAAATGGGAAACTTGGACCTGAGAATCAATAGGGTTCCTATTATCCTTTCGAAAGCCAAATTAATAATCTTCACGAATGTCTCTTTTATCAGCAACACTAGCCTATCGACACAAATCAAAATAAATAAAAAAGACAATCAAAATCTTATAATCAAACTCCGTATACAAAATTTCGTTGAATCTCAAGGCAAACCATTTAAGAAAAATAGTAAGGTCGAGATCTATAGAATTTTTATACGAGAAAATTTGCAATTCGTACGTAAATGCGACTTCGATTTCGATGACTTAATCGTCACAATCTTCAAATCAAAAATAAGTTATAAAGTTAAAAAAATAACCACAATCAAGCCCCAGAAAACTTTTCAAATAATCGTTCCAAATATAGTAATAAAGGCAAAAGCTTAATCTTCATGCAATAGTTAACTAATCGAAAAAAACTTAACGCTTAATAATTACTTTGACAATATATCTAGTAGCAAGTACTAATAAAGAGTTCTCCCTTGATACCATTATCAATACTCAATGATATACATTTTCTACCATTCGTTTATAATGGATTATCTTGTAAAATTTACTTCAAACCCCCCATAACAAGTACGCTTCAAAAATGATTATACGATATATCCAATCATTATACGAATGATCGAAAATATATATCTATTCATTCCCAACCTACTAATTTCATTTCAAATCCAAAATATACAATAAATCTTTAATTTATAGCCTATACTTATTAATTACGCAAAAGGATAAAGATTTTACGTAAGAAACATATGAATTAATGATATACTTTTCATCGAAACCGCTAAAGTTATAACAGTCAAGCAACGTATATTCAAGGATTCTAAATTCTGGAATTATAAACCAATGGTAACCTTAATTAAGAACAAATAACTAAACTTTGTCGGATCATTAATTCGCATGCGTAATATTAACAATATTAATACTAAATGCCTTGTTTTTTTCTAAGAAAGGGCAAAAAACTGATCTAATTCAAATAGAAGAAACTAACGGTGCCAAATTTCAATAATACTTAGAAAAAGAATCTCTGAACAACTACATTGCAACTCTATATAAACCGGAAACATAGTGTAAATTATGAAATACAAAGCAAAACCCTGAACACAATAAGTAAAAATTACGATTGCCTAAACGAACGATGAAAGTAACGAATCAAAAATCCGAACTAAACAATGAAAATGATTCACATTAAACGATTGAAGAACCAATAAATGATTAATATGAACGTCTAGTTCATAAATTATACTAAACCATCATTACAAATCGAATTCCTCAGGATAATTTTGAACACCAATAAATTATATAATAACCAATATGTCATTACTAGCAATTTAATGTACTAAAACTTCATTGAAGACTAATAAGTTGAACTTCATACACTTATTTTCGAAGTCAATGATATAATGATAGGCTTCAATATAGGTATATACATATAAAACAATGGAGAATTCCATCTATTCCGACCGTCATCTTTACGAACTAAGATAACATATTCGAATACCTCTCAAAACTAAGAACAACCAACTAAAAAGACCAAAAAATCGACGTAATATCCCTCCTCAAATCCGATACAAACAGCCAAATCAAAACGATTCATGAAATTAATGATAAAAAAAAAATGAAAAAAAATATAACGAAATGGATATCAAATAAAACATTCCTAATATTTGTTAACAATGTTCAACTAACGATATAAATCGAAATACATATGAAAAATCCCCCGGAGAAAACAATAACGCGTAACTATAAACAAGATAATAAGCAAAGATGACTTAACAAATAGGAAACCTATGATATTGTTAACGATACAAAATTGATTAAATTTCAAAGTTAAAATATATATATAATAGAATTGAAATGAAAAAGTATTCAAATAATTTCTATCGAAATCACAAGTTGTAAAACGTTAAACTATCATGAAAATAATAAGGGTAAAATATGGGTAAACACTTACGTTACCGGTTATTAATCCCACAAAACGCATTAATACTATATAAAAAGAACACCAGTATTGAGAAAACTTACAAATTCAACACAGTACAAGTTAATTATACTAACTGTAAATCAATTACAGTAAAGTGCCTAATTCAATGTGTGGTACGAGTCAAAAAATTGCCAATAAAAAGTAGTATGCAGACCGACTAGCGGTCTGCCAAACTTAGAATAAGAAACAATCCACTATCTGACCTTGGCAATACTATTTTTACTTCAACTAGGATACGAATCGAAAACGTCGCAACGTCTAAAAACCTATCAATAATATATATATTGACCAAAATGCGGATAGTAGTTATTTGAGCTTACTGTAAAAAAAAAAAAGTACCAACTCATTTACAATCAACAAAGTAAATTCAGTTAAGACTTAGTGGTACTTCGAATAACTTAATGTTCTTTCTGTGTATTATTATTATTCGTTAACCGAAGGTAAAGTACAATTAATTAATCGTTGCCTTCATTTAAAATTAGATAAACATAGATTATATTCAATTAAGGAGGCGCTTTCAATGGCAAATGGGTAACTTTGATATGAAATTATACGTGATATTACTAGATTCTAGAGAAATTTAGTTTATTATTTGTACGCATAGAGCTTTTGTTGACGAATATTCTTTCACCTTATGAATTGGGTTTTTTCAATCCTTCAAAACGAGGAAATATCGTAAAAAAGTTTATTCTTGATGAATTCATAAATTAAACGTATGTTCAATGTAAAAGAGTTGCCCGATACATATTGAAGTTCAATTTCATTGTATCGTTAAAGGTTTAATATAGAGATTATCATTATGAATATTTTCTATTACATTACTGAATTTTCAGAATTTTGTTATATTTCCGTAACAGTGTATTCTTAGGCGTGATTTTCACGATTTTGATAAAATTAAGAATATATTATAGGAACTGTTCAATTATATAGGTGGCGGTCTTTTCTGAAGTGTAAAAATTTAAAAATCGAAGGAATACATCTGTGAAAATAATAAGATTAATGTAAACGTCAATATAACAGCTAATTTAAATTAAATGGTAAAATATTTGAAAATCATGATATTCTGATTATTCTAATTGAAGGATATCAACAGACGTTATCTGATGTAATATAGGATAGAATACGTGAGAATTATATGAAAAACATATACACGATAGTGAATGATATTCTAAGTGTGAATAGTGCCAATATATAGATACTATAAATGCAACAATATCAAAATACGAAGCGAATTATTTGGTCATGATTTTTTTAAAAAAATTGATATTAATATATAACTAGATAATATCAGATTTGTGTAATACGTTGGATAATAATAATGATTAAAATATTATCATGATAAATGTACATTTTTACGACTATATTTTATTAACATTACATTAAGTGTAGCAGGTTTGCCCACCGCAATAGCCACATTTATGTAGGCTACGTTGACTTGGTTCATAAAACAAGGGAAAAGGGAAATGGATAGCTACTCTTGATAAGATGTACGCGTTGGTTCCTCATTATATACTATTAATTGAGATCCCGTGATTCGGCTTCTATAATAGAAAGAAACTAATCATCCCTTTACTTTTCACTTATATTAAATAAATTGTTATTTTAACTGCACAATATTTCGTAATGATCACACTAAATACTCGTGAGTATATAGAAGGTGTCAGAGGGTTTATTTTATCAAGAAGGTAGCAGAGGTGCTGAGTGAACAATATCGCCACCGTGCAAGTAATGATCAAAAGCCGTGAGGCTATTAAGAATACACTGAGACTGAATACTTAGATTGACAACTGAAGAGCTATGAAGGAAATACTATCTATGTAGTGCTGATCGTGTCCTTATATCCTATAGCCTTCATACTATCTTCAGCACTGAAGCTCACCGGTATTCACTGAGGCTTACCGGTGCTCACTGAAGCTCAGTGAGCACTTGTGATCTAGATAACCCTAACCCTGGATGGTTGCCTAGTCTGGTGCTGACAAAGAGATGTTTCCCGCCTGATATATTGGACTTCAGGCTCTCGGTAGCTCAGCTGCATGCTGGCCTGTTTCCTGACCCGCCAACGTGCTTAGGTCATAACATATTTCAGTAACAACAATAGCCTGTAAAGACCATATCAACACTGAGGTTCATTAAAGATCAATAAAATTAAGAAAATGAGTAGTCATCGTATTTCATTTCAAGTTAGCAACGATATAAAGATAAATAGTTAGTTAAATACATTACAAATTGGTAAGATTATTATATGATAATTACAGAAATCCTTCCACTGAACCTATTTTAATTTACAAAATATCCCTAGCGGTATTGATAATATCAATGACCGAAATATTGTTTTTTCTTAATGTATTTCACAAAATCCATTAAAATCGGTTTAAATTCATCAAATTTGTTTGTGAAAAGTTTCGTCACGATATATGAGTATTGTTGGAATAGCATTCAAATGTGGAGCAGTCAAAGTTGACTGTACTGCTGCAAGTTAATTGCAGTAAAGTTCCAAATTCAATGTGGGGCACGGGCTAAGAAATTGCTTATACAAAAAAGTGTGTAGACTAGCTAGCGGTCTACCAAACTTAGAAGTAACTACATGAATACTTTCAATATAATATATCAGTTATTTCGATAATAGTTCGAATTAATTATATTGTAAAGTTAAAGTTTAACCAATACTAATCAATATTTATTAGTTTAAGTATAGATAATATATTTAAAAGAAAAAACTACTTTCTGTTAACATTTTGTTTACGTAAGGTAGAGGTAAAACTTTTGTAAAATGCCTCTATAATCTGCGAAATTGTTTACAGCCGCAAATAGTCAGAGTCTACGAAGTATGCAATTATTCGCAGCAATTTATAAATGCCAGAAGTATCACCAAAACTATCGAGATATCTTTATTAACCCAATCTCGAAAAAAGAAACGTTAAGATTAACCATTAAAAAAGTCACAAGTTCTTTCAATTTTGCAAATGGTCAGGTTTTGAAGTTAAAAACAACTATCAAATTTATGAAGTCACTAAAGTTAGCTAACAGCTTAATTACTAGTACTTTTACTATTACAAATCACAAATTGCAAACCGTTAAGTTCTAAAATTCTTTCAATAACCAATAATGAAATTCACAACGAACAATTTACAACCTACTTTTCTTGCTCATTATTTTCCCTATAAAAACACGCTATCATAAAATCGTAAATCAAGCGTCCATTTATCAAGGTATTTACAAAAAACGCTAAAATCAATATCTTTACCGAACTTACCAGGAAAATAATAATTCAAAACCTTAGATTCACTTTCGTTTAGCACTTTGACAACAATCTATAGTTAACGAATGTTGATAAAAACTTTACCATAAAGAATTTGACCAATTATATCAGCTACTTGATCTTCGATTTCAACGAAAAAGAATTGTACTAAAAACTGTACGCCCTCAACGATTCCTGTAAATAATTTAATAATTCATTCCTATATATATATAAAACGGTGAACAGGCACGTCGAAATCATGCTCAAAATTAAATTACATAAACGAAGAATTCGCTTCTGGAGAGTAAAATCAAATATAATAATCTTACGTATTTATTTTGATTATACGCCACAGATAAATATGTTGAATAAATTCGAAACCACAATAATAAATATATCTTTAGCGATAAAATTCATCAACGCGTATGTACACGTTTACAAGGTCCTATCCAAGCTTACATAAGTTTTTCTAACCCTTCTATGCAAGCATACAGACACGATAATATTACTAGCTATAATAAAGTCTTCATTGATATCAATGTGGTAAACCCTTAAGTTTACCAATATATTAAGTAGAAACACTAACAAAAAGCCCATCAATACCAACAAAAATATTACCAAGTTCACAGTAATCCTTAAAACGTTTCTTAACACTTTATTCAATACGTTTAATTCCAACAGGTTCGTCAATAACACCAAACCCAACTATAATAAAAGAAGGGTTTCAAATGAGAACTCATGGTGAATACAACCACTAGCTAAATCCCTCTAAACTTTTCCAAAAAGTAATTACCCTGCCTCCAAACAACTTTACCAACACCCCTATATCCAAAGGGACCGTATGATTAGTACAATACTTTCCCCTTCGAGATATTACTATTGTAGATACTGATTACATAACTATCACGGATTTTATGATAATCTGTATTAGTAAAAAGAAATACAACAGTAAGTTATATAATCTCCTAAATAACAAGCTGCGATTATGTTTAAATATTTACCGTCAAATAAGAATCAAACCACCAAGTTTACATTCTTCAATTTCTAGTATTTTTACTAATCAAATGAAATATTATTACCTTAGGTACTTGATCAATTGCTCTTCGTTTCGGGAGGTTTATATTAGCCTTGGACGATACTTCGAGTACAATATAAATCTCGTCAAATATGATACAGACTGAAATTCCATTGATTAGTCGCATATGTTGAAGAATGAAAATATCAAAAACGAAGATGAATCTCTTTAATTAAATGTTGCACAAGATAATGTTTTACCAATAAGACAAGGAGAAAGTAAAATCTGAATAAGGCATATTTCGCCAGCAAGTACGTTTGGTTATCACATGATATAATGAGTTGAAATATGCACTAGAATGCTTCAACGCCACTTTTAAAGTTTTCTTTTTGGCTAATTACGCTTTTTGTTTGAGATCATAATGGTACGGGTTACAAGCTCAGTACTATGTACCCCTACATTTGCAACTTTTACAATAAAAATAAAAAACCCACGAAAATCCACTACATCAACTGCAAATACAGCAAGCCTAAGTAATACGGCTGGCAAAAGACCTTACACTAAAATTTAAACAGTAACATATGTAAGGAGAAAGATATTTCAGCTTGAATTTAGGTTAACCCAGTAAATCTCCTGAAAACAAAGCTCAAAGGTATTAAATCTGTGGTAAATAAACTTATTGATCAACACTTCTTACTGCAACTGAATACCGATTTAAGTAACTCGATTGTTACACTGAATACCCCTAATGTTTAATTGGGAATTTATCGAATTCGTTGCAAACTTTCAAGGTACGAAGGTGAAAGATAAGAAACAAATTGTGATGATCACACTAAATACCCGTGAGTAAATAGAAAGTGTTAGGGGGTTTATGTTGGCAGTAAGGTAGCAGAGGTAACAAAGGTGCAATATCAAGAAGATGTTTGTTTGTGCTGTAGAATGATCACTAGCCGTTAGGCTATTCAGGTGTGTAGACTGAATACTTATATTGACAACTGAAGAGCTATGAAGGAAATACTATCTGTGTGGTGATGACCGTGTCCTTTATATATCCGTGCCTTCATACTGTCTTCAGTACTGGACCGCTGAAGTCGATGTTATTTCCTTCGGTCCAATGTTGTCGACTAAACCGCGAGCGGTCCTGTCGTTCTAAACCCTAACTCTGGATTCTTACATAAGAGAGATCCCTGGCTTGATGTGTTGGACATCAGGCTTCTGATAGCGCAGCGAACCGCTGGCCTATTCTATGACCTGCAGTTGGTCCTTAGGTTATAACACAAATGCCTAAGATTATTAGTTGACATAAATATATTTGTTCCAGATTCTAATTCACGTAATAACTAGCCGAACATACTTTTATACCGCTCAAATAAGTCAAAACTCTTACTATCATCATAATAATACGGATTTCGAACCCATATACCTATTTATTATTTGCGATCATTACGCGGAATATGTTTTTTAAGTTACTATATCGGATATTGAGGTAACATGATATTAAATTGGAGGTTATTTGTAATATTTCGTATCGTGGAGGGATATTGATACATTACGAAATTTAACTACCCGGACGCTAGTATATTCAGAGTTAGATTTGGCTTTGGGAAAGATTTTATTTTCTTGGATCGACGAGTATAGTTATTGTCGTTGAACCTATCATTTGTCTTATCTTGAAATCCCCTAATCTTTGTCTTTTTTACCTGAAATACATGAACAATCTCGGCGTTGACGTTGATGTTTAAGTTGCCGAATTAGTTAAGGGTAATGGTTGATAGTTTTCACTTCATTTACAATACAAACAATTATAATTTCATTTGCAAAATTGGAAATTACAATACTGAATTTAATGAATACTTAAATTTGTGAAATTTACCTATGATTTAAATACTACACGATTGATATGATATACGAAGTTCTTAAGGTAACTGGTTATAAAAATACAAAATTATCCGCGATGAAAGGAAATGAAAAACCTTACTACCATTACCAAACTTATCTATAAACCACTTTTAATTTCAAATTGACGTTTGAAATTAATGGTTCAACATTCAAGTTTTCGATATCATATGTTACTTGAACAGTAGATTTAAACGCTATATGTTAATTACATAATAACGTTTTATGGTACCAAATTCTTTCAAACGATTACAAAGAGAAAAATATGAAACTCATGACACGAATTGTGATATAAAATATATGTATAACCTTTAAATGTATTACTTCAGTATACTAACACCAACTTTGTGACAATGGAATTTCAAGTCAACGATAAATAAATAAATATGAAATACAAACGAATCTCAATTAAAATATATTAAGGAACGGTTAAGATGCAAAGGTTATACCTTCTTTTACACAAATATTAGAGGATCCTTCCCTTCTATTAATAGTTTTACCAGCTCTATTATAAAATTTTATATGGCAGTGAAATACCTTAATAATACCTTTAATCTCAACGATCTAATACTAACTTTACTAGTATTTAAAATGCATCTACATATATAAACTAAATAGTTCATATGGGTAAATAACTTAAAACGAGTTATTTATATAATATAGCCCTAAAGATATTTAAAAAATAAATCCGCAAACCATTAAATCAACGATACCCTTAATATTAGGAACGTACCGTCGACAATAAACATACTGTTTTACCTCATTGAAGTAACGTTATTACGTGAAAAACGCTAGTTACATAGGCAAGACCTTATGAAATCCTAAATATTACTCATTCAAACGTAATGGTTAAAATTGTTAACGGTCTTATCACTTTTCATATTACGTAAATCAAATTATATACAAGACCCCTTAAGTTTGATAAAGATCATTAATCTGAATGAATTAGTTAACATAATACTTTCTAGTCAATTGCTAATAACTCAAGAAACCTGAGACGGTCTATAAGACTAATAACGTGGACACAATATAATCAAAAGAAGGATAGCAATAAAAACTACAAATTTAGAAAAATATATACCATGGCCTAAGTATCGCAAAAGAAAAGCCTAATATTAAATTGGTCTGTAAGCTTCTTTTTGAAGTAATGAATAACACACAAGTTAATTTATTTAAGGAAAGTGACCAAATCGAAATTAATAACTTTTTCACCTACAACATAACGTAATTAACGTTATAGAAATACTTTCAACATCCAGGCGTAACGGTTTTTAAGTGAAAAAATATATACGAGATTTAGTATAAAACTACGGACCTGTAATACGAAGAGTTAATGCTTATTATTTAAAGATGGTATAATAAATAAAAGATTGAGTCCTCATTCGATTGCTTATAATGCAAAAAATCAGCTAACATTAATCGTCGTAATTGTTGCCAATTGAATAAATGCCGTTAATGGTAACTTTACTCTTAATAGCTGTAATATTATGTAAGCTTATATAAAATTCGCCATCGATTTTGAACGAATTGTAATATTGGAGTTACCGAAGTAATTAGAGAATATATTCTCTAGTAGAACGAGAATTCAACATATTAAACCTTTTTACACACTGGCAAAAACATGGATTCATCATTCTTTAACGTATTTAACGTATCAAACGCACTTTAGGAATTCTTTAAATATAAAAACTGAAATGTTGAATACATGATTAGTAATCAAATAGCATAAAAGCTTTGGTATCATTGGTATATAAACTGATGATATACTTTTATTATGAATCGTTAGGTTTATAATAGAGAAAAAAAGCATCATCGAGGATTCAAGCCTTGAAAAGTGTAAACTGAGTGAAACGTAAGCCGAAAGTATATGATTGAATTTTCAAGAATTATCAATCTTTCTTTATAATATTAACTACTGTAATATTTACTTTAGCCTATTATAAAAAAGACGAAGTATAATTTTGGAAAAATTAATAAATCCAACGAAGTAAAACAACAATTTTACCTTGAATAAAGCATTTAGACGACCTATGTTTCTACGTTATGCGAACTAGATGAATTTAAATATTTATCGATTACGATATAAATTTCATAATTACAACATTAATATTGAAATACGTGAAATGAAATTATTTAGTTGCAAATCAATGCTTTGGATTAATGTATTCATGTGGTACAATTAAATTCAACTTTGTCGAGGCAATCAATGTTTACCAACGGTTTTCATTAGTTAATAATAACAACTTTAACTATCAAAATAAATTCCTAATGCTATTAGTTAACGGAAATTAGTTAAATAAGTAAATTATAGTTATCGGCAACGTTATACACTGAATATTTATTCATTGTAAACACGTATTACGAAACATATTAATATCTGAGATTTACGACATAACAAGAAGATTTAATATCAGTATAATAAATTACGATATGTTAAGTATTATTATCAAATAGTTGGAATCAACTTCGATAACTGTTATTGTTTATATCAACGTCTGAAACCTTTATGATCATCTCTCTCAATTCAAAATAACTAACGAGAAGCGATTAATAATTGACGTGATGATAGAAAAACAAATTCATATGAATCTCGAGATATGAACTAATTTGTATTTAATTTGTATTAATTAACAGAAAATATAACCTCGCCAATATAATAACCAAGGCTACGTCCAAAGGCGTTTTGGAAAGGTATGAAGATAATAAGAGGTTGATTATATTGATGAAAGAATAAATGAACCGGCCGGCTTGTAATGTAAAGAAATGAATATGCCCTCATAATATAGAAAACCTTTAAAGTAATAAATACTAAATACGAATCTGAACTTATTGGCAAAAACTACAAAATTGATAGCATACATATTTGAGACGAATTACTTGTGTATAGGTATAGTAGAAATTGATGTTTGGAATTATGGGGCGGAGAATTACAAATCGAATGAAATTTGAGTGCGAAATAAGCTAAACTTGGCAGGGGTATTGCCGATAGATATAGGAGAGACTTCAATGATTACCTCTAATTGGCGATTAATTACGTTGGCGAGTAAGTATAAAAGAAAAGACCGCCAATATTAAAACAGCAATGAAATAGTAAAGCTAAATTAACTGTACTAACTGAAAGTTGAATTTACTGATTATAAATTGATTATATTAACTGCAAGTTCATTACGGAGAGTACCAAATTTCGTGTAGGATACGGACCAAGCAGTTGCCTATACAGATTGAAAAGTAGACTGTCTAGCGGTTCATCAAACTTGGAAATGACCACATTACCACGTTCAATACAATATACCAGTTATTTCGACAACGATTCGAATAAACTACGTTTCAAAGATAAAGACCTACCAACAGTTGTAGCATTTGTTTTTGAAATGGGTTACACTATTACGTACAAGTAAAAAATGTTATATATCATTCAATAAATATAATGGTTAATTTATTCGAAGTTAGATCTGGATTTATATGTTGGTACATATGAAATTGACATTTCAAATCAATTATGTGAGGTTTTTTGTTTCTACAATATTAATCCATTACGTTAATGAAAAATTCCAAATCATTAGCATTACAATGAAGTTATATGAGAAATATATTCAATATTATTTTCTTTCTAATTGCATCACATAATAGTATATAATTCAAGTTGAATTGAATGACAATATAGAAGAAAATGGAGAAAAAAATATTTTTAATAGGGGGTATACTTTAGTTACATATTATAAATTAAGAAAGAATTATCCTCTACTCAAACTTTTATAGTCGATCCCAACAAAATGTCCCTTTCTCTTTCGTTATACAACAAGAATTATTATCTTAACGAAACGATATTTCAATATTAATAGTAGTTTTCGAGGGTGATGAAAATATTTATAATATATATATATATATTGGATTTTCGCTAAGAATTTTCAATATTTCATATTATATATAAAGTAGTATGATTGATTTTTATCAAAGTAATACGAATATCTTGTTGCAAGTAATGAAAGGGGATAAGGCTATGCATGCGTATTTTATAATAAATTTCAACTAAACATGTATCAAACTCTAGGTCTTAGGAGATATTATGTGAATTTTTTCACAAATATTTTTCATATGCTAATTAGAGAAGGATTAAGGTTTATGATAACAAACGTAATATTTAATGTTCATATTTTGAATGATGATATCAATATTTTAATATAATGTATACTTTGATACAGTATTATATTACGTCAGTATTTTCAATGCAATATGTTATTACCGTATTTCATTTGAATACTCACTTTGTACAACTAATGTTGGTAGGCCTATATAGTTGCAGCGTAGTCCATTCGAATCTCTGGTTGAAGTAACTGGTGTATTACATTGAAAGTGGTGACGTATTACTTCTAAGTTTGGCAAACCGATAACCAGTCTTCACAATAGTTTGTAAAGTCAATTGCTTGGCTCATGCTTCATTTTAAAGTGGATACCTACTATGCTTGACTTGCAATAAATACAATTCATCCCATAAATAATGCAGTCAATTTTCAGTTAGTGTAATCAATTTACTATCCGTATAGGTAGCTTAACCGTATTTTAATTGACTGTTATTCCAATACTAGCGGCTTTTTATTTTGTACGCGCATGCTAATACGGCTAATCACTTATTTATAGTATTTCCTCAACTTTGTCCCCGCCCCGCATACCTGACTCCTGTTAGTTTCAACCTATTTCACACCCAATTAAGTTCGATTACGGACTTTTACCCTACAATCTCTAATCCCGACTTTATCAATTCATATATACAAGTCTTTAGTTATAAATTCATGTGTATTACAAACTTGTACGCTATCAATTACGTACCTTTCACCAATAGGTCTAGGTATCTTCTTTTTACACATTATTATTGCCACCGCTACCCTATCAATCTTTCAATTTGCTAAGGCATTTTCATTTCTTCACTTCACATTCTGGGAAATCTATATAAACCTCAATCTGTGCGATTAACATATTGCTACCTACAAACCTTTTCAAGGCGCCATTTGACTTAACCTTGTTTATAACGCTAACGGGGTTATCTTTATAATTGGTTTACCTAAACTTATTCATTTATCGGGCTTTGAATAACTTCTTTCGAACTAGTACGTTTATTATTAAACGTTTTCCCTTCATTGTACTCAACATTAATAGGTATTCGTTAAATATCCGAGTGTTTGTATACACGACTATAGGTATCGGAAACAATCTTAGCTATTTAATAATGATCTTTAATGTAACTTTAATCGCTATACCGATATTGAAGCTTGTCATTATTCCATAAACCTTTAACATAAATACGTTTCGTATTACGCGTTTACACTAAAGGAATATCTAATGTATAAGGTTACTGGTAATCTTAAACTACTTGTTAAACTCATTCTCGTTAACAAATATTGTAAGAAATCCTATTTACTATATAAAGTTAATAATTTTTGTAAAAAATATGTTCGTAAAAATCATCGAAATATCCGTCATTAAATTCACCTATATTATATCACTACCTTTATCCGAATGATCTTTTTACCACTAAATATGCTTCTTAAACATATTTCAATTATATCCTTTATAGCTTAAACTTGTATCTAAATCGACAAATCGTAGACTGCCTCTGGTTGGCATAACGTGTCAATATAAACCGTTCGAACCCTTTGCTCTAGGTATGGCTGTGGCTTTGCCTCGTCGATCTTACTAATCTTCACGAAAATGATAACTTACCCTTTTTACTATAAACTAAAGTATATGTCACGGGCATTATAAACACCATAAATTTAAGTTACCGATCCGTCAAAGTCAATTTATATACCCTTAGTTAACGTTTTTATGGGCTTCCATATTCAAAAGCTCAAGTTTTTGATAATAAGTAATTTAACCGATATAAAGCCAATATTTTCAATATAATACCGTTAATTTATATACTGATGATACCGAACTTTTCATCATACGTAATTAATAAACATATATCTAACTTTAAAGCCATATTACCCAATATATTTCTAAAATTCGTTTAATATGTTAAATCCTATTAACCACTTGCTTTAGTCAGTTTATATATACGTTTAACGTAAAGTATTATCGTTATGAGAAAACACTGATCCCTTAGATTCTTCAACAGTTTTAATAATATAATTCGTTAAAGATTCGTGGTGAATTATATATACGTTTATGTAATATAACAGCAATGAAGGGTATACTTACCACTTACGCTAGAAATGAAACTGGTTATAATTGCGATAAGTGAACGATTATCGGTTTTCAAAATCGTAAGTGATTGAATGTGGGTTTAGTTTTTGTTTTTATTATTCCACCCTTAAATGCTTAACCATAAGTTTTTGTACAGCTTGTCCGTAGTTTTATTTTTAATCTTATAGACTATGATCTATTTGAAAATCGTTACGTTTTACCCTTAAAATCACGTTAATAACATAAAATAAAGAACTCCTCATATAAAGAAACCATCGGTTTTAACCCGGTTGTTTTCTTTAAATCGCTTGCCTAGTATATTAATAACACCTTAAAATCGTAATTTAAAGACTAAGACTCTATTGAAATCTTACTTTTAAAATACACAAGATGTTATATATTCGTTCTTAGATTTGTAATCCTAATCACCATTCATATTTTTATATATATTCTCCTTTTGGGGAATCTTCCACACCGTCGATGTTGTATCTTCTTTTCAATAATTGACTTGGAAGGGTTGTATTGGCTAATTTTCTTGGATCGAGGATCTTTTACTTCAAAATTTTCATCAAAATTAAGGGGTCTTTTATATGATTTAACTTACGAAATACGAAAAGTTACAGAACTATTAACGATTTTATTCAACACGTTTATGTTTATAATATTTAATATCTTATCAGTATTATCCTATCTACCTAGCTCTCTCCACATAAAAACTTTACTTTGAAAAGAAAAAGATAACTCGTTAATTATCGATAAAAAGTTTTCAATGTTAAATATATTATTGATTTGATAGTATTTCCATTCCTTCTTTCATTTTTAAAGGCTTTTCTGCGTACTACAACTTACTTCTCGGTATTTATAGATAATGAAAGTTCGTTAGGTATACATAGATATGTTTCAAACACAATTAAAGTTAGTATAAAACCGTTGCAACCAATATCATTATTAGGGTCTTTCATTACTTTTTACAACCGTACCTCTAAACTTGAAAAACTGACAATCTCTAATATTTAGATGTGGTAAGCCCTTATAAAATGTGCATAAACCTTTTACACCTAATAATAACTTAATAAGTCTTAATGGGAACTTATTTACACTTAATGTCCATCGACTTATCATTGATTTAGAATTTCATTGTAATAAAATCGGTACTAATATGATAACCTAGTATATTTAAGGATCACACGTATATATTAATCCATTAAATTGGTAATTCCTTCCATGTTTCCATTACCATTATAGTTTTTAGAAACGTAGCGACATGAAACTTTATTACCAAGTCAATATAATATCGTTCAGGCTTTCCGTCGAAACATAATACATCGATAATAATATCAAGGTTGAAATTTTAATATTGTTTTAATATAAACTTAAACTTAAGTGAGGTTTAGAAATATATTTAACCATAATAAAAGAACCGTTTGATCGCCTCAATGCTAGTAAATCCATATCTTTATAACTAACTACCTAAAAAAACATTATTTGACTTATTAGTTGACGGATAAATAAATCATCGATATAATTGATAAAATTCTAACAGTATTCGGCTCAAAATTACTACTTTGAACCATTAAAGATAAAACCACATATACCTCCATTTTGAACTATATAAAAACCTCTAACCGTCACCTTTTACCAATTCGTCAGTCTAAACGCTGAAATTCTTCATATCTTCAAGGAAAAGAAGGAAAGGGATAGAAGATTACAAGATATAGAATAAAATGAACCTAATGACAGTTGTTACAGTCGTTCATCCCAACAAAAAAAATTTACATTCCAGAGATAAATCCAACTCTAACCCTATCAGAGTCCGAGTAATCAAATTCTGTAATGGTATTAATATCCCTTTGCAGTACGACGTACTACGAATAACCGCCAATTTAGTACCGTACTACTCCAGTATCTAATATTATACCGTAAACTAAATCTTTGTCGTCTTTCTCTTTCCTACTTACCCAAACAGTATTGTAGATACGGCTTGGTATATATTCCTCTTCTTTCATGTTTTTTCCCTTTACGGTTCATTCACGCTGGCGGCGTTTTATCAGCTTATCGAAAACGGGTAAAAGAGGTTCTTATTAGCTCGTTCGCTTAGCTTAAAGGTCTTTATCGTCAATAGCTCGAATGTAAAGCTTAAACTAAGTAGTTCGAAAAGATATAGGATTGATAGAAAATTTAATAACTATTTCGGAGTTTATAATACTTAAGATCTTGTATAGACCCTCCTATTTACCCGGCTCCCGCTATACGAGAACCTTACTATGTAACGATATAATAAGTACGTCGATTATTGTAAAGCTGTTCCCAGTATTAAGGGTATCATTAACCTGGCAGCGTGCCGATTCCCTTTGCAATTCCCTTAAAGCTTTGCCGTAGGCCTTAATATGCTTTTAGGTACTTGTTAATAACGAAGATTCATTCGTTAGGCATAGATACGCACCAAAAACCAGTAGCGTTGACATTAGGCCATTAGGGCCCATAGTATCGTTTAAGCTCGTCACCGCCATTTAACAACGTACTTCCGGATTCTTAAAGCTTTTAATTTCTAGTGTAAGGATATTATACGTTCGGTAAAGTAAAGCGTATACCCTCTTTATCTTTCCACTGCTCTAGTGAGCCTTTATAGGTATCTGTTTGTATTAGATACCCATTATCTTGGCATCTTTATAAAACTCAGCCGCCGTAAAGTTAGTACTAGTATCGTGGACAACGACATCAAGTGAGCTCAGGGACGTGTCAATCCACAGTATTTTCATTATTTCTCACTTATCTTTTACCGAAAGGGGCTTCAAAAAATTTGCTCCGTGAAAAGTGGTTACGGAGTCAACGACGTGAATAATAGGCTTATTATCCAAGTAAAATACATTAATGAAATCTTTGGAATTAAAGTTCTTATCGTCTTTTAATATAAACTTAAATCTCCAGGGGGCTTGATCATACGTTTGGTAGTAGTAACAAAGCTTTTCAGTAGATTCCAGAGCAAAGTATTCTATATCTTTATACCCTACGGTTTTCAGAACTTAGTATAACCTATTAATAGCTAGGTAGTTAAAGCTCCGGTATATTTAACGTATCTTCGGCTCTGTCAGGTTTAAAACTACTGCTTAATTCCTTTAAATATAAAACCATAAGTGCCCCCATTTAAAGGCGAGGAGAAACCTCTAACTATTTTCAACCAACTTGTCTATGTTAATATCGATGTTAACTCCAACGGTCTTCATATCCTCGAGGCAAAGGAGGAAAGATACAGAGGACTTGAAGATATTAAACGTAATTACTTTCATAATAGTTTAAACTACCGTTATCCGTAGTAATGATAATTGTTCGCTTGGTTCGAAACAAACTTGGGCCTTACCAATATCGTAACGATCGATTCCAGTAACTGTAATACTTTCTCTCCATAATGCCACATACTACGAATAACCTCTTATTAAGTGCCTTGCTTCCTCTATATCTGACATAATACCTTAAAACGTATAATCCGCGTAGAAATTGCGAATATTAAAGGTATGAAAGGGGTTAAGAGTTTAGTTAAAGCAAAGGTAAAGGTCTTCACCACCCAAACGGTACATAAAAATGTACTCGGCTAATTACTCAGCCGCGTTAGGAGCAATATCTTTATGTCACTTAATCTGCTTAAGGGAATTACCGCCGTTAATTAATTTATCTCCTTCGAATTTTACAATTGAATCCAAGTAATCCTATTTAAAAGTAATAAGGTACTAAATATAATATGTCACCTTTTTATCATTTCTCTCGGTGGCGGGGTGTCGAATTAACCAATAATCAGACTTGCTAAAGATCTAATATCTCTTACCTCTATTATAATGATAGTATTTACGATTAATAGATCCGTTTAAATCTTAACCCTATTAGCGCCAGCATGGCTACTATCTCTAGTCTGTGGTCGATAAGCCAGACTTTAAGCATTAAAAGCGTCTGTAACCGTACTTATAATCGACGTAATGAATCACTATAAGGTCTTTTTCATGCATGTTAGGAAAATTACCGGCTTAAAGGTACATACTAGACGAATTTGGTATACGTATTATTAAAGTGGTAAATGAGGAACATAACTAGCCAAAAAAAAGCCTTCGCAGGTGGCATCTGAGCGTTATAAGGCGTATTCAAACTCGCTGATGCCTGTAATTGCTGCCCGTACCTGCTCGCGAAGTGTGGCTTCGCCAGCGTAGACCTTCTTCATTACTTCTTAGCATAACGTCAACTTGTTAATCATCTAATTAAGTATATCCATTGGTATTTCCTTTTTTTTTCTATTAATTATCATCGTCGCCCATCTCATAGTGGTCCAGTCTGTGTAATATTACGTAAGGTGAACGTCGTATTCTAAATAGCACTTTATTCCGTTATAAATTTGACGAAACGTGATTACTTGAGTTAGAAAGGTTAAGTAATAGTTTCTAATTTGCCTTGTAAATATTTCGGGGAATAATAAATAAAAACCAAAAGAGAGAACCTCCATTCATTTACAAATTCTTAAAAGAGTCATTATACTTGTGTTTAAGAAGTTATAAGGCTTCCCGTTATACTTTTCTATATCATTCTATATCTTGGTGAAGTCCATAAAAAGCCTATCGTTAATATTAACTATTTTTATAGGTTTTAGGGATAGGTCGCGATAATTATCCCAGTCTCCATTAGTATTTCCTTGAAATTTAATTCCTGGAGCTTCCAAGGTATGATATTAAGGGTAATTGCCAGTCGCCTAGCCCGAGGGGTAAAGTCCTGTAGTAAGACCTGTAGTAGGCTTTCGCGTATAGACAAACCTGCCGTAAAAAGGATTTTAAGGAGTTTGTTGATTCTAATTAAAGTGCTAGGGGGTAAGGGGTACCTAAAGGTTCTAAGAGGATTAACGATCCTGTTCAATTAACTGGTGTAGAGTGCCGATGTCAATTTCTCTGGCCGCGTAAGCGGCCTCTATTTGAAATTCCCTGCTGCCGCTAAGAGCGTACTCCGTACTTCTGCGTAGAGATACTGAGTTACCGAATATGTTAACAGATTCCTCATCGTCAACGCGTAAAAAGACTTAACTTAACTAAGGGTAAAAGGGAGGTCCCCTAGATCGTATATGAGGGCGTTAAGGTTTTTTAACACCCTTTTTCTTAGTCTGTAGGTCTTAAAGCTATTTTTCAAGTTAGTTTAGGTCGAAAAAGGATTATGCCAACCTTATAACGCCCTATATTTAAACGTAAATTCATCTTTCCTATAATTTTAACTTAAACCTCGACTTCACCTCTATTTAAATTACCTTCTACATATCAATAGTGCAGTCGGTTAAAAAGTCTCGATATTTGCGGAGAACACGGTTAGAGTTTTAGACGTTATTATACTCAACGATAAAGTATCTAACAAAATTGGTAAGGTGTTTTCCCATTAAGTTTTCATCGATATCTTATGCTCAAAAGTCTTCGTCGTAATATTTGGTAAAAGCAATTCCAAGGGTTTCAATTGCTTCTTTCCTAACAGGGTTAGTAATAGCTTCAAAGTGAGCGCTAGCGGTAAAAATCTTAAGGTTCTGGCTTGTGTAGGACGTATAGGGCATGTAGGGCGAGAGACTTGATGATCTTGGAGCGTAAAGACTTGGTGTTTTAGCGTGTAGTCGCGTAAGATCGCGTAACGTAGCTTTTTTTGGCGTAACTTAACGAATCTTGGTTTTTTCGCTTAGGAAAACGATTTTAATGGTTTGATTAACGTAGAATAAGTAAAAACGAGTAAAGTAGTGGCAAATGTTTAGTGTAAAAGGTAAGGTCAAAGTTTGTTTATTATTATTGATAAATAGCAAAGGTTATTTATTATTTTAGTCGTAGAACTTAATCCTCTTTCTTATAATAGTAATATCCGTAGTGGTATCAACTTAACCGTTTACCAAATTGCCAAACTTAAAAACTTTTAACAGTAAATTTCAACGTTTTTCTTTAAAAAGAATCTATAAAGATTTCTTGGTATTTTCAATAGCGATACAATCGCTTACTTCTAAATTACCGTTATAAACTGGCGTAATCTAAAGGTATTCTCTTTTTTCCAGCCGTTATAAACAGGCGTAATACTAACAAATGCCCTTTATAAAAATCTTTCCTCTACCCTAACCGCCATTATAGCCGTAAAACGCAATCGGAAAATAGCTTCTTCTTCTACTTAGTCAATGTATACTTAACCCAATAAACACTAATCAGTGTTAGTAGGGCTTTGGACGTTACAACGTTGTCGATTCAATTAGTCGAAGTAATAGTAGTATTACGTGGTCAGATAATAGATGTATTATGCTAAGTTTTGCAGACTGCTAGCAGGTTTGCACAGTAATTTGTAGGGCTAATTGCTTGGTTCGTGCCCTAGTGTGAAGTGGGGCATAGTTTACTCGACTTACACCCAATACAGTAAGCCCACAAAAAACAATACACTCAACTTGCAGCTCAGTATAGTCAACTTTACTGTAAGTAAAGTTGACCTACTACATTACAAATACTACTATTCCAACAGTTAAAGTATAATGCGAAATTATCGATATTTGTTATCTATTCATTTATTATAAGGAATATCCCTTAAAAATATGGGGGTAAAATCTTAATTATATATTATAATCCGACTTACGAAGGTATAACAAATAGGTTCCAAATTGTATCAATAATCGAGGTATTAAGAGAGACTAGAAAAGTTTACAAACGTTCTTCGTGCAGGAATTATGTACACGTTGGGTGCATACTTTGTCACGTGCCATTACACGTGACGCCCGTAGACCGTGTCCAGACTTCGCTCGATCCGGGTACCGTACATCTCATTACGTGTATAGTTACATAATCTATAGACTTAATGGTCAATAGCCTAAGTCCATAAAAAACGTTATAACATCCAAATTCCTACTAATATATAAGCCGTATATATTAAAACATTAATTGAATACATGAAATTGAACAATATATTTATTTTGATTGGTAAACTGTTCACAAGGTGTAAATAAACCACAGGGTCCAATTAAACTCTTTTCAACTCTTTCATCTAGTTACGTATAAAAACGACACTTCTTTGTAAAGAAAGGCCCATAATGTTTTCGGGGATAATCAAATAAACGCTCCTATTAACTTTCATACCTAAGTTGTTTGGACATTCAACTAGATTTAAGGTATAATTTCTGGTTAAGTAACTATTTACATCGTAATATAAATACAAATTGTATTCCTTACGATACGAAAATTCAATTTGATTAGCCTAAGTAACACGCTACTTAAAATCTGTTTATAAGGCATTTACATCTATTATTATTATATTCCATTAATTTTCTCTTGCAGATATATCACTAACATTAACTTTATCGCAAATCTTACCATCGTTTTTATTTTTATAGGTATAACATTTATCATTACCTTTATATCTAGTACGCAAAACGTAGCACTATTTGGTAGTTAATCAAGTTTAGGAAACCCATTCGTTATATTTTTCGGGTATATTAAAAATAAGTAACGCATTAGTTATAGTATTTTTTTGTAAAGTTTCTATACGTTAACGTAGTAGAAGAGTAATCGTAAAGATTGATATTGAATTGTAGTACTAAGATAAAATATAGAAGAGAGAAGAAGCATTCGAAGAGTACACGCTATAGGTAAGAGGTTATAACCTCTCACTCGGGCAGTAGAAATCTACCATACACTCTGCTAATCTCCTTTCTAGGCAGTGGCATTCTACCGTGCACTCTGTCAATGCCACTTCTAGGCAGTATCACGGTATCATACACTTTACGGGAATACACCTTGCAGAGTAGCACGTTACTTTACACTCTGAAAAGGTGCAATCTGTAGCGTGGCCGCTTACTGAATATAGGTATATATGGTAATATCTATAGGATTGTTAATAACTCTTTCGAAAAGAACGGATTAAGCGTCGAAATTGCAGGATATACAGTCAGAATCAGCTAACAAATATTTTTAAATGTTAAAAAAAAAAAATAGTTTACGAACGCCTTGTTTTCAACTTGTAAGTCGAACGATAAAGGCTTGTATTACGTTACTATCGTAATATTAAGCATAAAGCATCATTATAAAGGCATTAGTATCGTCATTACCACTGTCACCATCGCGAATATAATGATTTTTTTTATAAAGGTTTTAGTTATCTCGTTTTATTATTAACAAAGAAAAGTATAGATAATCCTTCTCATTCTTCATAAATCTTGCATCATTACGTCATTTACATCATATTTTCACTTTTTATATCGAAAATAGTGATTTAATAATGGAAATTTTACCGTTTCATTAAAAATTTTACGTTTGACTTTTTAATTATCAACTCCATTAAGTTAACCGTCAAACTAGTAATCGAAAATTGGAAAAATCCGAAACGTAGTTTTTGATGGGAAACCCGGCACGACTCCTAACAGAAAGCGGCGCCAAAGTAATATTAGTATCATTATTTAGGTGAGTATTCTACTTAAACTATACGGTAATGGCTCCTCTTTAAGCGAAAGATTGTGTTAATAATATAGGCGTACCAGTAACAGTTTCGAACTGGCAGATTATATTTATAAACGTAATCAATAAGTTACCGTTTTATTATTTTATACGTATAATATATTCGCGAACGACGTAATTTCATTCGATAAATTCCGCCTATTAATATTTCATTAACCGTTATTATTGAACGGTTTTTTATTTCATTATTTTGTTAAAACATCTCAACGCTAGTTTGAACGTATGTGTTAAATAACTGCTGGAAACTTTGAGGGATTAAGCTCATGTAATACAAAAAATATAATCCTAAGTTATAACCACTCGAATGAAATTAGGATATCTGTTGAAATAATAGCATTTGCAGTGAAGTAGGTCAACTTTACTTACAGTAAGGTTAACTATATTAAACTGAAAGTTAAGTGTATTTTTTTGGGGGTCTACTATACTAACTGAAACTCAAGTACAGTATGTCTCCATTTAACATTAGGGTATGGGCCAAACAATTGGGCATACAAATTACTGTGCAGGCCGGCTATTAGTCTGCCAAATCTAGAATAATACATACACCACTTGACTACTGTAATACTACTGTGACTTCAATCTATCGAATCGACAATGTTGTAATATCTAAAACTCTATCAACACTAATCAGTGCTTATTAGATTAAGTACAGATAAGCTAAGTAAAAGAAAAGGCTATTTTCCGGTTACACTCTACGATAACAACGGCGGCTAAGGTAAAGGAAAAATTCTTACGAAAGGCCTCTATTAGTATTACATTAGTTTACAATAGCAGGAAAATAAAAAAGATTTTTAGGTTATGCTAATCTATAACAGCAATTTGAAAGTTAGCGATTTTCCATTAAAAACACCAAAAATTATTAACCAGATAGTTTTTTAAGACGTTAAGATTAATTGCTAGAAGTTTTAAAGTTGGGCAAGTTGGCAAACGGTTAAGCTAGTACTATTATGGTTGCTAATACTACAAGAACGACTAAGTCCAACCGCTAAAATAATAAACAACCTTTAATCTTTATATATAACAATAAACGATCTTCAACCTTACCTTTTACACCAAACATTTAACCCTACTTTATTTTTTTCGTTTTTTCCCCGCAAATTTCATCGTTTAAATTGCTATTCTAAGCATAATTACCAAGTCGCGCCAAGAAAACTACGACGCGCGATTTAACGCCAAGCCGCCAAGTTTCTATGTGACTTTACGTCAAGCTACTAAGATCCTCGACCACCAAGTGTTACGTAAACCAAAACTTTAAGATAATCACTACTAGCGCTAACTTTAAAGCTATTACCGACCCAGTTAGAAAAAAAGTAATCAAAGCCACTAGACTCTTCTTTTCCAAATATTAAGATAAAGACCTCTAGGAGTATAATATCGATAAAGACGTAACGGAAAGGTATCTAGTTAACTTTATCGGCTGTTATATTATCGACCATAATAAAAGCGAAGACTTTAACTGCGGCAGCCGTATTTCTTACAAATACCATAAGTTCTTTAACGAATAGACTATTAATATATGGAAGAGAATCTAAAAAGATATTTAGTAAAAGTTAAAGGGAAAACTTAAACGAAGAGGAATCTATATATTAAGAAAAAGCTACTCTAAGGTAACAAAAACACTTTACAGTTTAGTAAAGTTTAAAGAATTCTCTTAAGAACTGCGCCTTAAAGGGAAGAGTATTAAAAATCTTATCGCCTTTATACGCGTTTTAGTAGACCTCTTCTTTACCCTTAGCTAATTTAAGCCTTTTTATGTGCTAACGATAAGGAACCTGTTAACCTTTTCGGTAACCCGGCGCCCTCACGTAATAATGTGGAGTACGATTTTAGCGGCCATAGGGCACGTAAAGCAGTTGCTGCTAATAACGCCAGAAGAATTAACGTTGGCGTTTTACACTAGTTAATTAAGCAATATTATTAAGTCTTTCAAAACCTTTAAACCCCTATTACTCCCCAGCCCTTTTATCGCCAAACCCCTCAAAACCCTTTCTACAACAGGTTTGTCTATATACGCGAGTTTACTATAGGTACTACCATGAGACTTTACCTTTCGGGTTAGGTAAATGGTTATTACTCTTAATACCGTGCTTCAGAAGCTCTAAGGCTTGAACTACCAGGAAACACTAATAAAGACTATGATAACTATTGCGACTTATACCAAAAACCTATTAACATAATTGAAATTAACTATAAACTCCTTACAAACTTTACCGAGATTTTAAACAATGTAAAAAAGTATAACGGAAAGCTTTATAACCTCCTCAACATGAGAATAATACCTTTTTTGGATATCTATAAGTGGATAAAGGTTTTCCCGTTTGGTTTTTACTTACTGTTTCCCGGAATACTTATAGGTCACGTTAAGGGTTATTAACTAACCTTACTAACCCGAATAACTACTTTTAATGAAGTCTATAATAGAATGAAAAGCTACTTCAAATACAACGTTCACCTTACCCTATTATATATAGATTAGGCTATTAAGAGGTGGACTACGATAATAGCAAAGAAAATAAAGAAGGAGATACTAATTGATATGTTAAACCAGATATTAAATAAATTAATGTTATGCCAGTAAGTAATAGAAAAAGCCTACGTTAGCGAAACCATACTTCGCGAATAGATACAGGTAGTCGCTACGGGTATTAGCAAGTTTAAATACGTTTTACAACACCTAGATACCGCTTGTAAAGGATTTTTTCAGCCAGTTACGCTCCTCGTTTGTAATTGTGATATCACGTACAACAAACTCGCTTAATATATACCCATAAACCGGTAATTTAATTAACGTAGATGAAAAAGACCTTACAGTAGTTAATTACGTCAACCATAAGTACGGTTAAGAGCGCCCTCAACGCCTAAAATCTGGTCTATCGGATCCAAATTAGAGGCAAAAACCATACTAGTGCTAACGAAGTAAAGATTGAAACGTACCAGGTAACCGTGAAAACGTACGTCATAATAGTAGTAAAAAATGTTAAATCTATAGCAGGTTTAGCTATTAGTTAACTCGTTAACCCATGCCGAACGAAACAATAGAAAGGTAATATAATACATCTAGTACCCTACTACATCTAAACAAAATTACTTAAATCAAATCGTAAACTTTAAAGGCAACGAACCAATTGACAGTAATAATGACACCAAGAAAATTAAGTAGTATAAAGATATAGCTTATAGCGCGGCCCAGTAACTAGCTAACCACGCCTTCCTATACTACTTGAGTAGTAAAAACCATTACCTTTGCCCTAATCAAACCCCTAACCCCTTATATACCTTTAATTTTCACGATTGTTACGCGAACTACACGTTTTGAGGTATTATACTAGATACAGAGGCAGTGGGGTACTTAATAAAAGGTTATTCATAATATATAACACTGCGAAGGGAAAGCACTATGGCTAATAAAATTAATCTTGAAGATGTTAATAAGGCTAAATTTGGCTTTGAATTAGGCAAGCAACTATCATTACTAAGGATAACAGTATTTTAAACTATTATTAACTCGATTAAGTTTTACATCTTTCAATCCCCTACTTTTTTCCTCCTTTGTTTAAAGGATATTAAAACCCTAGGCGTCAATTTTAACGTTAAATTCGACTAGCTAGTAAAAAAAGGCTAAAGGTTTCCTTTCGTCTTTAAGTAGGGGTACCTATAGTTATATTTTCAAGACCCTAAAGCAGTACTATCAAACCTAAAGGAGCGGGAAATACGCTAACTATACCAACGCTTAAACCACCTAACCGTTTATAAATTATACAAAGTCTCAAAGCCTGTGAGGAATAAAGATGTGGAATACTTTACCTTGAAAGCTATCGAAAAACTTTGTTACCACTACTAAACACATGTCTAACCCAACCGAAGATTTAAATTTACAATGAAAAATAATAGGGATTTTAACTATGAGGTCTTTATAAATATATTCTACTTAAATAATAAGCTTATTTTCTATGTTATTAACTTCGCAACTTCTTTTTAC
Source organism: Anisogramma anomala (assembly GCA_038502455.1). NCBI lineage: Eukaryota > Fungi > Ascomycota > Sordariomycetes > Diaporthales > Gnomoniaceae > Anisogramma > Anisogramma anomala. The sequence goes on along the minus strand of JASMMZ010000003.1, from coordinate 13,392,598 downwards.
GACGCTAAGTTTTTAAAATCCCTTTGGGTAAAAGATATGTAGGAAATACTAAGAATATTATAAATTAACACGCATTTAGGTTTACCTTACGTCGTCATTCATAATACCGGCACTGATTTTACGGCGGCAAAGGTTGAAGAAAATATTAAGATAATAGGTATTTAGTGTAAATGTGTGCCTATGGAGATCCAATAAAGTATTGAGAGAGTTAGAAGGATATATATACTATTGCAACTAATATATAATATTTTATGTTAAAAATTAAAAGTTTTACGGAGGTGTGCTTTTAAATAGCGGTAAAGGACCTGAACGATACAGTGGGTGTAATGATTACACTAAATACCCGTGAGTAAATAGAAGGTGTCAGGGGGTTTATGTTAGTAGTAAGGTAGCAGAGGTAACAAAGGTGCAATATCAAGAAGATGTTTGTTCGTGCTGTAGGATTATCATTAGCCGTTAGGCTATTCAGATATGTAGACTGAATACTTAGATTGACAACTGAAGAGCTATAAAGGAAATACTATCTATGTGGTGATGGCCGTGTCCTTATATCCTATGGCCTTCATACCATCTTCAGTACTGAGGCTCACCGGTGCTCACTGAGGCTCACCGGTACTCATTGAGGCTCACCGGTGCTCACTGAGGCTCACTGGTGCTCACTGAGGCTCACCAAGAGATGTTCCCCGCCTGATGTGTTGGGCTTCAGGCTCTCTGTAGCTCAGCTGCATGCTGGCCTGTTTCCTGACCCGCCAACGTGCTTGGGTCATAACAGTAGGTCCTAACGATCTAGTTCCAACGCTACTAATCTTTAAAACGTACCCACACTTAACTAGTAAATCTCCACTATTAACAAATACCCAGAAACGAACTGTAATCTACAACAAAGCACTAAAAGAATTGCGAAAGAACTTAACATGCCGCTAATTTAACGATACCCTTAATACCAGGAACAGCCTTACGATTATCGACGTAATTACTTTGTCGTTATAAAGTGAAGTCCTCATGTAATAGGAGCCAAGCAAATAGGAGGGCTAATACAAAACCTTAAGTATTACTAACTCCGAAGTGATTGTTAAAACTGCTAATGGTCCTGTAACTTTTCGTAATACCTAGATTAAGCTTTATATTAGGTTTATTAACGATAAAGATCCTTATGTTAAACTACTACGATAATACGAGCCTTATTTACCCGTTATCGACAAATTGAAAAAACGCTATCGGCGCGAACGAACCTCAAAAAAAAGAAATCTCAAAGAGGAGAAATATATACGGGGCTGTATTTATAATACTACATAGGTAATTAAGAAATAGAAAGATAACGAAGACTAATCATTAAAGCTTCGAGTATGGGGAACCATTAGAATCTTTCAAAAACCTTTTAAGGAAAGCGATAAAGTCGATATTAATGGTTTACTAATTTGAAAAGTCGTATAATTTGTACCGAAAGCCGACTTAAACTTTTAAATCCTAAATATCACGATTTTAAGTCGAGGATTATTTATGAGGTTAAAGGCAAGACTACAGGAACACCATACAAAAAATCACGTTTAATCGTTTAAGGATACGGTAATAAAAGTAAAGACTAAATTCTTATGTAATAGTTAACGATTGAAAAGATTAGCTAGAGTTTAATAGTTACTTTAATAATGATTTTACTAGTTAATATTAAAGGTAAATTGATGCTTAATAGGCGAAATATAACGTAGGTCTATACGTAGTTCACAATAGTTTTATAGTGGATCATAGTACTAGAATTTCCACTAATACTGCGGCCTATCTACCCTTTAGAAACGGTAATACGATATATTAAGCCTTTGTACGGACTAGCTAAAGCAGGTGTCTATTAATTATTAACCTACAAATCGCATTTTAAATCACCGTTTAATATGAAATTTTTAATATACGACTTGTATTTACTAGTAACGTAAGGGAAAGACTTAGGCTTGATAAGTATGTAAACCAACGATACCCTTTTCATTAGAACGGCTATATTTGTAGCATTGGAATAGTAGGCGATTAAGGATTTTAAATTTTGGAATTAAAAGCCAGTTACGATGTTGGCAAAAGGTAGTTAACTTTACTTTAATGGATCGTTAATCCGTATACTTGGTGTTAATGACGGCCTTAGCTTTCGCCAAAAAAACCAAAGTATTAATTTGATTACAATCGACAAGATGAACGTAGTTAAAGCCCACTATTACCTGGAATAGTGTGTCCATGGCAGCTATATTGCCATCCTATGCCAAGCGAAGGCCTTTTACGACCTATCTATAACGGTACAAGTACAGTACCCAAAAGATTACAACTTTAATTGGATAAATAAAAAGCTCGAGTGGTAAATGCAAAACCTGGACCGAGGAATTAATATAGTTTTAATAGACTTATTGGGTGCCAAGTAAATGATCTTTACGGATAGATCTTTTGTAAAAACACCAACTTATTTTTAAAAACCGGCTTTCTAATAACCCTCGTTAATAAGGATAGGCGAAAGAATGAATTCAGTAATATCGGAAGCCTGATTTATTGGACCTTTGTTAAATGTAAAAGGATTATACGAATTGGATTAACTTTAAAGGTTTATAGTATAATAGTAGGATTTAATATATGTATGACACTATGGAAAACCCTTAATATTATTACTAAGTAGTTAAAAATTCCTCCTATCCCAGTGGTAATTTATATGGACTCGAAAATCCTGTTTGAATACTTTTCGAAGCTTGGAACCACTAGCGAAAAATGTCTGATAATCGATATAATGGCACTCCACGAAGGTTATAAAGGAAGGGAAATCAAGTAATTCCTGTAGATTAACGGAAAAGAAAATCCTGTTAATGCTATGACAAAGGCATTATTAAATAAGGCCCTTAAAAGGTTTGTGGATAGCAACAGGTTGACTATATGTATCGAGGGCTACGTTAATAGGTCGCCTGGTAAGCCCGGATTACGTGGCGGTGGTTAGGAATATGTTAACGAATTGGAAGAATGCTAGGGTATTGATGATAGAGATTTGTTTAATTAGTACGGCTAAATTGGATACTTACATAGGTTTGTAACGAAAAAACTTTTTATAGGAGTCTGACTACAGTTGGAACGGGGTTTTTGAAGAGAGGTTTTTTGGAGGGGTAGAAGTTGTATTTACATTGTTGTTTCTGGTTCGGCTAGTTCCTGCGAGTACCACTTTACCCTCAGACATCCCTCCTATGACTGCGGTTAGCCATTTCCCTAGTATAAGTTATGCTTAGCATGCACATCAATCCTCTATGTTACCATCTATCCTCTAATTAATGTATGGCTGAGTCTCCGAATCTATATAAAATAATAGTGAAGTGGATAAAAGTTAAGGTTCGTATCAAATATTGATTTGGGATGAAGTGAGGTAATTAAATAATAGAAATAATAGGAATAATAGAAACAAAGAGTCAAAAGTAAACTTTTTACCAAACTTTACGATAATTCTTTAACACTTTAACTTTAACTTTAACTTCCTGAATTTTAATCTTTAACCTTAACCTTTTTTAACCTTTTCACCTCAACCCTAACGAAAATCAATATCTTTACTTTATTGCGGCGTATTTTGATCAATGGCGCCGTCGTTTCATCATAACGTGCCTCGATCGATGGTGTATTTGTTGCCATTAAGGTTACTAACGTAAGGGTCCCTCATTTTCCCCATATCTTGTCCGCTTTTTTCCCCTTCATTTCCTTTCTCCTTATTCTTTTCCCTTTAAGGGTAGGGATTGAGTGAGTTGATATAGACTTTTTTTTCTTCAATTTGGTAGTAGGATTAACGATTTAAATCGATACGAATGAATCGATCTCGTCAACCTCCTATGGCCCCATTTATCGCAACTTAAAGATAGGCAAACGAATGTTTTTTATGTCTTTGCTTTTATTTTTGTTAATCAGAAACCTTCTTAACTTGATGTCGCGGGTTTTTGGAACGACTTCCTACACCTAGTTGCTAACTTTAAACCTATTGTTACTATCCTCGGAGTTAATCTTAGATTGAATCCATCGTTCCACCTACCTGTCGGTTACCTGTCAATGTAAATTATTATTACGCTGGCTGACGAATTCATTGCAAATAACCTCCTCGTTAGCTTGCGATTCATTAAACATTACCGTTAATTGTTCTCGATCCAAGTTTAATACTACATTTACAACGATAGCCCTTAAAGACTTTACTGGCTAGTTTAGTATAATTTATAAGGGAGTGTATAGTAAGTTTTTCACAAGTCTGTTATAAATAGCCCTTATAATATTAGCAAGAGTTTTAGGTAATTTCTCGAATTATCTATATATACGTTCGTAAACCCATTTCTTTAGTTTATTTTTAACCAGCTTTACCAATCCTTCAATTGGTCTCACTAACATAACTAAGTACATATGAGCATTTATCATTTTCGTTCCGCTTTTGGAGAAAAACTTTATAATCTTAGAGCCTTTAAAATACCTCGTATTATCCGAATAACATTCCTTAAGGTAGCTAACAATATCGATAATAAGCTTTTATATCCGATATACTTCCTCGCCTATCGGTTTACCTATTACTTGGCAAAATGATAATCGCGAGAAATAATCGACTACGAGGAAAGATAAGTTTCGCCACCACCCCTTTTAATTTGATTCTACTTGTTAAATCCATATTTATAATGTTTTATAGTTTGAAAGCCATAATAGGTACGAGTCCTACATTAACTGGTTTGGAGGTGTTAAATAAAACGTACAACTTACAAGTTTTAACGTATTTTTAATATTAATATACCGAGTTGGCTACCATAGTATTTCTTTTAATTTGTAAATAGTTGACGCTACCGCGAAATTCCTATAAAGATCATAAGCTCACTTTAATATTTGAGGTACCTTACTTTTTTTCATATAAACTACGTATTCTTTACTAAATTCTCGCCTTAATAATACGTCGTCCTAAATATAGAATTGTAGTAAATTTCGTTTTACTTTCCTTTTTATCTTTCTTGGTAAGTCCTCGATTATTTTGTGGCTATCTATAAGGTATCTTATAATATCTTCGTACCAATTCGAGTTATAGATGTATGTAGTTACCATCGTTACTCTTTCAAGTCGTAACATTCGTCTAAGGTTTGATACTCCTATATGTAAGAGAATTCTCGTCCCTAGATCTTTAAATATCGTTGGTCTTACGAGTAAGTATTCTCTTACTATTTACGGTAATTTTCTTGTATTTAACTTCAAAAGTTTTATAGTTGATTCTGATAACCTCGAAGTTCCGTTTGTAATTTTAATAATATTATTTAAATTAAGGCTATATACGATTTTCACATAGAAAATTCCGAGTATATCTGTTTATTACGCGATTTTTCCTGTAGTTATCGTCGGGCTCGTTAACAATAAAATTAGGTTCACATGGTTAATATATATTATTATTGAGAAAGACGACTTCGCCCATCGCCTGGCTTTTTTCAGGTATTTCACCACGGTTAATACTTTTTTTTATCAAAAATATATCTCCTCTCAGCATCATTCAGTTTTCAGGGGAAAAAAGCCAGAATTATTACGTGAAATATTAATTTATCGACAATTTTAATACCCGTCAGCAATCTCTTTAGTTAAAAAGTGACATTACCGATTCCCTTATCTAACTTATCCATTGCAAAGTGATATTAAAGTAAGCGATTCGGTGTTATTACGACGATTTATTAGATAGACAGGTATAGGGACCTATTACAATTATTTCAATATTTTCCCTATCGAGGTCATTTTCGACACCTTTTTTATATAAGATATTTCTAGGATTGTCGTCCACGATGCTCTTTTAGGTATATACCTCGTAACGTATAATGTAAATTAAAGGAAACCGTTTAATATTTTTGATAAAGTAAGGTGATTTTCAGGTTTCGCCTATATTTCGAATCTTTTTCGATATTTTTTGAACAGCCGAATTCGACCCCGTAACAATTCGAATTCTAACGAGTAAATGTGGTTTCCGAATAAAACAGTCTTATAAGGGGTAACGTTAATCCTTTCAAATTCGAAACGAGGAAAATATTAATAGTAAAAAAGGTTAAATATTATACCAAATCTATACGATAAAGCGTTATGGTTACTAATATATACGTCGAAAGCCGTTTTCCAAGTATAGGTATATCCTATTAATGAGGGTAGTGCTGTTCCATTAATATTTACGTTTTCTTCAGTTCCACATCGCTATATTCTCGTTAATCCCCACGTTATTCTCGTTATTTTCGTTATTTGACAACAGTTATTTACCAAAAGTAACGTCGCAAAGTCCATAATAGATGTATCTACTTCCTATTATTCCCTAAGGCATTTTAAGTATTAAATATTACATATTAGGTATAATAAATAAAGTTTTATACTTATAACATGGAGTAATAGAAATCCCCTAATACCCGTTCGCTACGTCGCCTTGGAAAAAGACATTGTAATTACCCTAAAAAGAATTATCGAATACTTTATCTCATAAGTATATCGGATCTTATAATTTAATGATATAATTATTAACCAAAATATAGTTGTAAACGAATAGGTAATTACCGTTCTTTTTTAATAGGGATCGTAAATATACACTCTATTTAAACTAACCTAGTATATAAAATCCAGCTGCTTTTATAACTAGATAACCCTTTTTTACGAATGCGACCTCGTTTTATAATTATTTCGGTTATATTAGTCGAAAAGGTCTATTATTTAGTTCCAATTCGATTGAATAAATAATAAGGTTAATTATTTGTAGGTCCATGAATTCAAAAGTAAATACATTTCTCCAGGTGTACACCAATCTTTTAGCTAATGCTAATCCTTTCCCTTCATTTTCGTAAAGTTATGGGTATTTTTCGTTAGCGAATTTATCCGCCTTATTTATTTTACTCGTATATTTTACATTAATGCCGAAAGCCTTAAGAAATTTTTCAATAAAATTTTATAATACATCGTACAATTCCCTCCATCAGGGGCGAGGTTTAATATTTTTATCAAGTTTGTTAATTTACGTTATTAATATTCGTTCTATTTCGCTATATACCAGGTAAGCGTTTTTAAAATCTCTCATATTTTCCTTTATTTCTTTTTACCATTGATAATATTCGTATATTAAAACGTTTAAAATTTCCTTTTTGTTTTTCTTACTATTTAACGTTCGTAACGTTAAAATACCATCATTTTATCCGTCTAATCCCAAATTAATTTTCTCGTTACAATTAAAAATTATCAGTTCGGCAGGCGAAGGTAGTGGCATAAAACAATCAAAAAAATTCATTTTTCCTTTTAAACCTAAATGCTAAATTGATATACGCGAAACAAGTAAACGTAATAAATGATTAACGATATCGAGATTTTTTTCAGTAAGTAACCCTTTTACCTCGTTAAACATAATGTCTTTTCTCGATTTTCTCCTTATTCTTCCATTTCGTCTCGTAATTACTATTGTTATCTTCGTCTCGTCCTCGTATATTTCCGTCTAGTTCTCGTTCGTTTTCGTCTAGTTTTCGTTCGTTTCTGTTATAATTGAAATATCTCCAAAACGCACTTATTTATAAATACCAGTATTTCCTAGGTCTTTTGGCTGGCGAATAGTCTTTCCTAGGTATAAATCCCGCTTTAGTTTGGGCGTTTTCTTTACTGTTACACGTACTTTACGAAATCGATAAATTCGTTTAGTTTTTGTAAGCATTTTACATTATCTTTATCCAAGTCATGGTCCTCTTCGCTACTATTCTCGTCCTTTAAGTCTGATTCCGACGTTTATTTCTTACCACTCATAATCGACTTATCCGACGAGTATTCGTTAAAAAAACGATCTATATAAGTTGGCTAAATATTAAAAGGTAACGGTTTTACACGTCATTCCATAAATACAACGACTAAGTATTCATCTTTACCCACAAGTAAAAGGATATTCCTAATATAATTATTAATAGGTAAGTACCGAATGAGTTAATTACGACTTAGTAATAAGTCGTATAAACGATAGTTAACTATAACAAATGATTAAATTAAAAAGATAATACTACTAACAATAAAAGGAAATAACACGTAAGTTATTAATGTCGTACAATCTTTATCAGCTATCTTAAGTATTATTAATAGGTTAGTTATCTAAATAGTAATTCCCATACGAGTTACCGTATTTATCCTAACGAATTTATCCAGATAACCGTTATTTATTAGGTATTTGCTAATGTAAATGTTCTAGGAATTACGTTGAATATACTTAAGTTAGGGTTTCATAATATATGGTTTGACACGATTTTTATAGCTATTATTATCGCCGGATAAATAGATGTTGTACGTTTTCGTTTTTTCATCGCGGTTTCTATTACTATTTTCGCTTGTCGAATGGTATCGAAATTATATGTTTTCGCTATCTATTTACGTAGTATAAGACTACTATTTAATAGCTATTCAAAATTAATCTTAGGATAGATTTTTCGTAAGGTGTTTATTAAATTAAATCGTTTTTAGAACGACTTGAAAATGTTCGGATAGGTACGGTATATTCCCTATTTCTCGCGGTGTTCGCTCCGTACTTCTTTTACATAACGTTATGAAACTAAGAGAGTCTTTCGCGAAACCGTTTTCTGTCGGTTGAAGTAATCGATAAGAGGGTTTAAACTTGTAATATTCAAGGATAAAAGGAGTTTGGTTTCGCATGAGTGTTAGATAGACTTCCTTTTTCGTCTTTAGTTTGAGTGTTACGACGTTTAGCGGCCATTGAAAAGGCAATGTCCTCGATCTTTTTGCCTTTCCCTTTATCCTCGCGAATATATTAAAGTTTTTCTAACTAGGTTTTAGAGTCTTATACGCTGCCTCCTATTTATTTTAAATCTGCCAAATATAAGGGATTAATATTGATTAAGGTAAGGTAAAAGTTCTAGCATTCGGTTCGATTTATTAACACTATAAATAATAGCTCGTATATCTTTACATTTGCCTTACTTCCTATTTTCAACTCCTTGGGAAGTACTCGCCTTACCAATGCCAAATCTTTTCTTTAACATATTTTTGTCTATAGCTACCGGAGGTAAGGATAGTCGTAAAATTTGTTGTATAGTTTAGGTACGTTCCCGTAGTTAAAGTATATTTTTATATTATTTTGTTATCATTATTAACTGTTACTTATTTTATTTCTTATTTAGTATTAATTTCTCGAGTTCTTCATCAGCTTTTAGAAAATAGGTTAAAAGTAAAGTTGATATAAATTGTAATACCCGCGAGTGTTTTATAAGTTGTAAGGAGTGTTTCTCTCGTTATCTTAAGGCGTTAATCTACCTATTTTTTTATTAACCTTATAATTATTTCGGTGCGTACTTTTTCTATTAGATCCTTCCGGGTAACTTTTAGTTCTTTGTTTTACTAAAAAATAAAGGGGTATTGTTATTACGGCTAGGAATTACAGTTACCACGATTAATGTTTTTCGTAAGAAATCGTACGTAACCTCGTTTTTCTATATTCTGTTTTAATTCATAAGGTCTTTGAAAACCAAATGATTAGTAAACTTTGTTTGTAACATCGTATCTTTATTTTATCCGTTATTTATAAGATAGGCTAAAAATATATTCCTTAATTCCTTTTGTAATGTATAAAGGCATTGTGCGGCGAGTTCATTTGCCTTTTTTACGTATTCGACCAGCGTTTTATAGGCACGACTTTTAAATGAATTTACCTTAGTTTTCACTTCGTTACTAGTTATTATCGAATGAAACTTAAAACGAGTTTTACAAAGTGCTTCAAAATCCTCTTATTATTATTTCTCCTCCTCTAATATATTGCGGTATCATTTATCCGCCTTTTCTTTTAATCCCGTTTTAAAATAACTCTTGTATATCTTTTGAATAATAATGTAATTTTAGGATTGTGTTTTCACCATAATTTTTACGTTCTCAACATAGTCGTTTGTACTTTCGCTGGATTATCCGGCAAATATTCGTGTAAACCTTATTTGAATAGATATAGTATATATAATAGTTAATTATATGGTAATTGTTGTATCCCATTAGTATCACCTTATTTCCGAGATAATAAAATCTTTTAATGTAATGTAAGCGTTTAACGGTCGAGATTATCAGATAAGATTTATGTATTTGAACAATTTTTCTTCCGCTTATTTTTCTAACCTCCCCAGTTTTTCGTAGCTAGCTTTAGCTAACTGTAAGGTTTGTGGGTTCTTATCCTCGTTCTCGTTCTGCCTTGTTTTCGTCTCATACCACCTTGTACTTGTCTTTTACTGCCTCGTACTTGTCTCGTACTCGTGCTGTCTCGTACTCGTGCTGTCTCGTACTCGTTCTTGTCTCGTTGTCGTCTCGTTATATGGTTTATATTTCTGACTGCGGGTGTGGATGGTTACAATGTAAACGACTTCTTTGCAGGTCACCAGATAACTACAGTTGGAACGGGATCTTTGAGGTGAGGTTTTTTGGAGGGGTAGAAGTTGTATTTACATTGTTGTTTCTAGTTCGGCTAGTTTCTGCGGGTACTACTTTACCCTCAAACATCTCTCCCATGACTGTGGGTAGCTATTTCCCTAGTATAAGTCATGCTTGACATGCACATCAAGGCAACTAACAAAAATTAGAGTTGATTTGAGTGCAAATGGGTACACTTAGATTTAAAGGTCAATCAAAATTAATATGGGTTTAGCCAGTCAACGACGTCGCGGTTTGACGTTCGCCGAAAAAGATTGGTTAGCTACATTAGCGTGTACACATAAACTAAAAAGCCGTTGGTGTTGGAATATTAGTATTTACAGTATAGTAAATTACTTTACATACAGTAAGGTTAACTATATCAAACTGCAAGTTAATTGTAATTTTTCGTGGGTCTAATATATTAACTGAAAGTTAAGTACAGTATGGCCCTATTTAATACTATGGCAGTAGCCAAATAATTGGCCATACAAATTACTATATACACAAGCTAGCAGTCTACCAAACCTAGAACAATACAAAACCACTTGACTACTAAAATACTACTGTTACTTCAACCAATCGAATCGACAACTTTGCAACTTCTAAAGCTCTACCAACAATATCGTTAAATAAATGAAAATTGAAGATTATATATAGAGGAACTAAACCAGGGTTATCGCTCAAAGTAGTTGGATTCCATTTACAGTTCTCGATGAAAAAAGACTAAAAGCCTTTGTTAAGAAGCTGTTACAAAACTAATGATAAGGTTTAACCTAGTCATATAATTAGTTACGTGGCGTAAGCATATTAAGGGGCAACGTAGAAAAATTTTCAAAACGTAGTGATTACTAAGGATAGATCCCTAGCGACCATTAGTCTGGACACCAGCCTATAACACCAATTTTGTAATCTTTGCCACCACCGCCGTTATTATATCTGGTATAAAGTTTAGAAACCCAGTTATCGATAAGCAAAACCCATGCAACTTAATTATGATATTTTCTGGATATATCCAAAAATGTAATATATCAGTTACGGTATAATTCATAGATTCTTCAAGGATATCGAATTTGGTAATAGACATTTAGGATATATTGCGAACTTTAGTTAATAAATTGTTCTAAATATGAAAAAAAAATCAAAAAGTTTTCGATCACTTTGTTTGAAACTTATAAATTCAATGATGGCAGTTTATGGGTTTTTTTCAGGTTGGAATGATTGGCGTGAAGAATATTCATAATTTTTTTTAGGGCTGTTAGTAATTTTATCTCTGCTGTTAGCATAATAACTTATTATTCAAATTTTAAACATTTGCTTCAGTTATTAAAAATAACATAGAAATAATTTTTTATGATATACCTTACCATAACCTTTTACGCAGGACAACGTACTTTAACGCTGGAAAATTTTACCGGTTAGTGAAAAGTCTTACGTTTGAATTGTTAACAGATTACTTCGTTAGGTTAATCGTTAGATTTGTAGTAAAAATTCGAGGAATTTGAGGTGTTATCGTCGACATCAGGTAATGGAGCGCGGCTTTTGGTAAGAAACGGTGCAGAATCCAAGTTATTGTTGTTTACAAGATCGATATTTTACGTAAGCCGCGATTTCTCAAATGCTTTTCAAACGGGATATTACTTTTTAAACGCTACTGACGTTATAATTAATAGTAACATAAATATTACGGTAGCTATTTTTAGCTATGTAATTATATTTATAAGTATATTATGTATATTACCGGTTTTATATTTTATATATATGATTTACCTATGAGTAGACTAATCTCGCTCATGAGTTCCGCTTGTCAAGGTTTAGTAAACCGTTCATATTAATTGGTGGATTCGTTTTATTATATAGGTAAAGCTTTTCAAAGATGTTCTTATAGTTTGTTTTAAACGTGCGCTTTAAAACACTGTTTTCAAGCTTAAAAGATAAATTTTATGCCATCATTAAAGAAAAATATCGTCGTAAGTTCAAACCGTTCAACAGAAATTCAGATATCGTGGAACAAGACATATATTTGTTGAGGATTATATATGAAATAACTAAGTTTAGACTATCACTTAAAGAGGTTGAATAATATTTATAATCCTTGATAAAAAGAGACGAAAACGGGGAGCTTTTGCTATGAAGCCAGTACAATTTGTGTGTGGAATAGCATAGCTATGTTACTGATCACGTAACGTAAATATAGGGGGAAACATTAAAAAGGTATAATAATTATCAAGGTGAGACTCTTGGAAACTACTAGGATATACACCAGCCTGTGATACAACAATGCCTTAAGCTCCTTTTAATTAAGTTAATAGCGTAAAACAGATATCTAATAGCAATTTTTATGCCGTTTATTAATAGGCCAATAACCTTTACAAAATGTTCATAATATACTTACCCTCAGTACAAACATATAGTTTATAAGGATCGTAAGTTATACGATGAACAAATTCGAAACAGGTATGTTTAAACATCTAGTTACAATGTTCGTTGATAGGGCTGCAATTGGAAACTAATTAATTGTTAATAAAATCAGAATAACTTAGAACTATAAATTTACATCAACAACGGATTTATCAACTGCGGAGTTTAATTTTTTTCTTATAAATATGGCTAATTGATTAGCACATATACGAGGAACGGAAAATTTATAAGGAGTTGCATGATTTGTTATCGGTTTAAAAAATGTCTTTTGGAAAAAATTGTATCTTAATAAAAGGGGGATGAGGTCACCTTACCAATTGAATTTATAAAAGAGGAAAGAACGTCGTGTGAAGGGTTAAAGTTAAGGCACAGGTATTTCTATCAGGGAAAGCGCTTGTAATATAAACCCCTCCTGGTAACGTAGCCCATTCATTAAGTATTATTTTTTGAAGGTACCATGCAAGAAAATATTGTAAAGGCTTATAGATTCAGAAATACCGAGAACCTACTAAGAAAACTCCTCAACATATAGTCAAAATGATTCTTATAGATCTCAATCATCATAATCGAGACCCTATACTAGTAAGTACTAGTACATATAGCTGAAAATAACTATCATCTCCATCTCTATCTTCTTATAATTTTGATTATACTATTCACTAATAGTATAGTTAAACATTTGTGCTTTGAATAGTGTTTTGACTAGTGCTCCGGTATAAATCCTTATCTTCGAAGTATTTTTCATCTTTGGTGATTAGATATCCTAAACAAAAACTGTATTTATTGTATTTCAACTCATATCTCAAGTATCGTCTATATAATTTGAATAAAAAATAGAGAGGATAAAGAAAACACTAAAAAAAGAGAAAAACATAAAATATATGTAGTATCGAGTGTTCAATTGAGTAATATGCAACATTAACAATTATTTGTATAGTTCAATTTAATTCAATAACTTTTATTAATGATCATATTTTAATATTTTCGAAGTTTACAGCAATAACAAGTTAGACATACCATATTAATAATACTATAAGATATTTAAATCATTGAATGTATATAAATCATTACTTGTTAACTTAACTCAGTTTAACTAATCTAAGTTTTTATATCATCAAATCTTTTTTTCGCCTTGAATAGTCGTTTCGCTAAACCGTTATCAAGTTATTTATCTATAGAAACCTACTTAACTTGAATTATACCAAGCTTTACTCTATTCCTTATGAAGTGTTTCTTGAGAGGAATATGCTGTGTATATTAGTAATGTTCAAGATTTTAAACCTACTTAACAGCATCCTAATTATTATAGAAACCTGTGATGATAATATATATATGTAGTTTTGTGAACAAATTCCTTATCCAAATAGTGTTTCAAATAACTAATATAACAGTTACAAATTTAGCATCCACAAAATAGAGACATAATTTGAATCCTCGTTTGCAAACCCAGTTTACCGTACTATTAACGATTTAAAATGTGTATCCGTAAGTCGATTTTATTATGATCTTGTTTTCCATCCAGTCGTAATCTCACTAGCCGTTGATTTGAAGTATATTGTAATAATTATCATTATTTTAAGTAGGTTTGATATCGTTCCAATACGGTATAATTGAAAGATTCTTTTTCTCCGATTATATTCCATGTTCCTTATATCATTTTAAGTATATAAAAGCGTAAATGATAAGTTTAATATTTTCATTAAAATGATCGTATCTCAAATTTAAAAGTACTGACATGAGGAATTCAATATCCAACTTAATTTGACACATTATATAACTATAAACGTTAATATCTAGCTGATACTTCTTTGTTTGTAAATATCAACTTGTTTTGAAAGTCATAACGTGAACAAATAATTTAGTTGTAATGGGTATATAGGCCGGTCTTCTATATAATTATTGAATCCTAAAGTTTAATTCTTATTAAATGAAGGCGTTTTATATTCAATTGATAGTGAATTTGAGTCTATTTATTAAAATACGCACTCTCAAAGATTTTTTGATATTTCTCAAGTCTTTATACTTGAAATGATTATATATATATATATATATTTAAGACTCTAATAACCTTGTGGTTGAGACTAACAATAACAAAATCGCTTACGTAAATATTAATGATTATCCGGTGGTGATAATGAATTTACACCGTATTATTTAAACTTAACCTCTTGAATTTAATCATATCAAAAATAGTTTCTAAATTTTTAATTATTGTACTAAAATTTCTGTGAATATATATAAGGAAGCTAAATTCTTTAAGATTTCATTAACTATAGGGTTCAAACCCACGTTATTCTCGTTGTAATATTTTGAGGGGAAAAAAATCATAATGGTTGGGATTTCTATTGATACTAGTTCCTTAAGTTCTCTATTAGATAATGATAAATTAATTTCGATTCTTTTAATATCTCATGTATGGAAAGCAGAGATCGTGATGAGGATTATCCAGGTGTAGAGTTTTCTAATAGCAGCATAGGTTTCAATATAATTAATACTATAATGCTACTCGAATTCTCATATAAAAATTTTCATTCTATACCTTTCAATTTGACTGTTGGAATCGAATTTAACTTGAGTAATTATTTTAGAAATGAAAACATAGAGATTAATATATTATTTAACTCCTTTTAAAATTTTAGAGGATAGTAAGCTCCGCATTTTACTATCAAGAGCCTTTTTCCAATGTTCGTTATCTAAGCTCTCTAAAGCTTTTATTGCAATTGATTATTTCTCCTTTTGACTTATACAAAGCATAAAATAAAATATATCGTTATTAATAATGGCATCTTCCAATAAGATGTTTGTTACTTTCATTGTTATTTAATAAAGACTTTATTTACTTAAAATTTGTTGTAACCGTGAGAATATTATAAGAAATACCAACCTCAATAAATTCGAACATTATTTTTCTTTCTTTATGACTCTAAAATTTCAACGTTTCGTAATAGGTTGTTTTTTTTTAAAAAAAAAACTAAAAAAACTGTTAAGTTATATATATTCACGATCTTTTGAATTTCATTTCCTAGTCGGTTTGTAAAATGAACCGTTAATATTTGTCAGGGTTTTGTTATATTATAGAACTGCCACAGGAAAATTATTTCCTTTTCTTCTACAGAATTAGTATTTGAATTCTTTACTCGTATTACTAATTTTATATGGATCACAACTTCAAAACTGGAATTCAAAGAAAAATCAATTTTTAGTCGATAATTTTCACGTTCTTTTACTTTAATGTAAAACCCCTTATAAGGAGTCGTATAATAGAGACTATTTCTGTTCTCAAGTATTAGGTTGAATGTGACAATAGTTACTAGGAAAAACTAGAACCATAAATTAAATAGTGTTTTTCAGACTACTATTAACGTTGGTATCCTTGTTAAAATAAATTTATTATAATGTTTCAAGATTATGTTGGTAGGGCTCTAGATCGTCACAATGTTGTCGATTCGAATCGTGGTTGAAGTAATAGTAGTATTGTATTGGTTAAGTGATGAATGTATTGTTTTCGGTTTGGCAGACCGCTAGCTGGTTTGCATAGTAATTTGTAAGGCCAATTTCTTGGACCGTGTCCTAGTGTGAAGTGTAGCATACTGAACTTGACTTATATTCAATGCAGTAAGTCCATACAAACAATACACTTAACTTGTAATTCAGTATATTCAACTTTACTGTAAGTCAAGTTAACCTATTCTATTGTGTATAGTACTATTCCAACACTGGCAGCTCGTTATTTTTCTGCGTATGAGTTAGAGTAATTAACTAATCCTTTCCGATTAGCGTTAAACAGCGATCTTATTAACTTGCCAACTCCCTGTTAATTCCAATTAACTTTCATACTAAATTGCACCTAATTACATACAAACTGACCCCATTAAACTTTAATTTCTCCGTTTCTCCAAGGTCCGAGTTTATCAACTCTTACAAAACGTTTTTCCGCCACAGGCCTCCGCAAACCTGTACTTCTAACCGTACCAGTTAAACAAATCTTCATTATCAATTCCTTCACTTCCCTGATAGTTTTCCAATTTTCCAGCACATGCATAACCGCCGTTACGTGATTTGGACTTTCTGGGCGGCCTATTAACGTTACTCTCGATACATATAGTTAGTCTATTGCTATCTACAAACCTTTCTAGAGACGTTTTAGGCGATTTATTCTTTATAAAATTAGTAGGATTATCTTTACCGTTAATCCATCGGAACTCCTTCATTTACCTTCCTTCGTAGGCTTTACGAAGTATTATCACGTCGATTATTAAGCTCTTTTCGCTAGTGGTTTCAAGTTTTAAAAGGTATTCGAACAGGTTCCTCGAATCGGTATAAATTACTATCGAGATATGTAAAATCTTTCTCTACCTAATAATAAGGTTAAGGGTTTCCCATAATTTTATACTTACGTTAAAACCCGCTATTATACCATAGTCCTTCAAAGTCAACAAGTTTCGTATAATCCTTTTACACTTGACAAAGGTTTAGTAGATTAGGTTAAAGATAATGATAAATTGGGGTTTTCAACTATTTTCGTTAACGAGAGTTATTAAAAAGCCGATTTATAAAGATAGGTTGGTGTTATTTACAACGGACCCATCCGTGAAAATTTTTAACTTAACCTTCAATAAGTCGATTTAAACCATATAAATCCCGCGTTCCAAGTTTCGCATTAATTACTGGAACCTTTCATTTGGCTGGTTAAAGTCTTTATCCATTGGCTTTTGTATTTTTACTGTGATAAATAGGTTGTATAATACCTCCGGTTAATATAAGACGGCAATATAACTGTCACAATCACGCTACTTCAAGTACCATTAGACCTTATCTACATAAATCTTATCGATTATAGTTAAAATAGTACTTTGGCTCTTTTGGCGAAAGTTAAGGCTAGTATTAATATCAAGTATATGGATTAACGATTCATTAAAGTTAAGTTAATTACCTTTCACTAACGTTGTTACCGCCTTATAATTCCAAAACTTGGAGTCCTTAATCGCTTATTGTTTTAATTTTATAAAGCCAGCCGTTTTAACGAGAACGGTATCGTTAATTTACATACTTACTACGCCGAAGTTCTTTTTTCTTACGTTACTAGTAAATACGGATCGTATATCAAAGGCTTTATCGCCAGCCTTGATTCAAAATACGACTCATACGTTAGAAAACAGTAAATGTTCGTTTTCTCTAATCTATATAATAGCTTAATATATCGTATTACCGTTTCTAAAAGGTAGATGACACGTAGCTCTTGTGGTAACTTTAATAATACGATCCGTTGTAAATATGTTTCTAATTACACGTAGGCTTACATTATATCACGGCTATTAAGCGTAAACTTACCTTTAATTTTAATCTAGTAAATTTGTTGTTAAAGCGACTAATAGGCGCTGATTAATCTTTTAAATCGTCAACGACTACATAAAGATTAAGGTTTTGACTTTATCGCCATATATTTAAGCGATTAAACATAATTTTTTATACGGCCTCTCCGTGGTTTTGCCCTTAACCTCGTAAAAAATTCTTCATTTGAAAATCGTAACGTTTATTTTTTAAATATTTAAATTAGTTTTCGATATAAATTATATAACCCTTCGAATTAATAGGCTGTTAATTTCGACTTTATAGTTTTGCTCAAAAGGTTAGTTAAAGGGTTTGATAATCCCTTATATTCGGAGCTTTAGTGCCAAGTTTTCGTTATCCTTCTCTTTTTTGATTACCTAAGTAGTATTATAGATACGACTCGGTATGTATTCCTCCTATTTAATGTTCTTCTTTTTCGGGGTCCGTTCGCACTGGCGGCGTTTCATAGGATTATCAATAATGGGTGGAAAAGGTTCATATTAACTCGATCGCTTAGTTGAAAGATCTTTATCGTCAATAACCCTAATATAAAGTTTAACCTAAATCTTTCGGAAATATATAAAACCGTTAGTAATTCTAACACCTACTTCAGAGTTCGCGATATTTAATATTCTGTATAAGTCTTTTTATTTACCCGGCTCTCGCTATACGAGAACTTCCCTTTATAACAGTAAAATAAGTATGTCGATTGTTACGGGGACTTTCCTAATATTAAGGGAATTATGAACCTGGCAGCATGCTGATTTCTTTCGTAGTTTCCTTAAAGCTTTGCCGTAGGCCGCAATACGTTTTTGAGTGCTTGCCGATAGTGGAGATTTACTCGTTAGGTGTGGATACGCTCCAAAAACCTATAGCGTTAGCATTAGGCCATTAGGTCCCATAGTATTACTCAGGACTTTTACAGCTATTTATAAACGTGTCTCCGGATTCGTAAAATTTCCAATTTACAACATAAAGATATTATACATTCGGCGAAGTAAAGCGTATACCCTTTGAACTTTTCCAATACTTTAGTGGGCTTTTACAGGTACTTATTTACATTAGATACCTATTATTTTAGTATCCTTTTAAAACTTTGTCGCCGCAAAAGTAGTGTCGGTATCGTAAACGACGATGTTAGGTGGGCTTAGGTATGTATTAATCCATAGTATCCTTAATGTTTTTTACGTATCTTTTACCAAAAGGGACTTGGAAAACTTAACCTTATAAAAGGAGGATGTAAAATTGACAACATAAAAACAGATTCATTATTGAAGTAAAATATATTAACACAGATTTCGTAATTCAAATCCTTATTGGTTTCTAATGTAAACATAAATCTCTGAAGGATTTAGGTTTACGTTTAACAACAAAAACAATTTTTAATAGCTTTTAGGGAAAATTATTTCATATTTTTATGCTCTATAGGTGTTAGAAATTTATACAGCCTGTTAATGACTGGGTATTTAAAGCGCCAGTATAATTAACGTATTTTCGGCTTCCTTAGATTAAATGTTATTATTTACGGGCTTTAAAAATGAAACTATAGGCACTTTTATTTAAAATTAAGGGGAAACCTCTGGTCGTTTTTAATCAGTTCTTCTACTTTAACATCGAAGTTAAAGCCAAGAGGTTTTATATCTTTTAAGTAAAGAAGGAAAATGTAATGGATTTAAAAATGTAAAACGTAATTACTTTGACAATAATTTAAATCACCGTTATCTCTAGTAACCATAATTATTCGCCTATTTTAAAGCTAACTTTAGTTTTACTAACATCGTAAAGATTAATATTAATGGCTGTTAAACTTTCTATTTGTAATGTTATGTATTACGAATAGCCCCTCGTTAAATATATTATCACCCCTGTATTTGGTATAATACTTTAAAATATATGGTTCGTATAACGATCGCGAAGGTTAAAGATATATAAGGGGTTGAGGGTTTGGTTAAGGTAAAGGTAAGGGTCTTTACTACTTCAACGGTATAGAAAGACGTAGTCAGCTAGTCATTAGGTTGCCTTAGGAGTAGTATCTTTATACCACTTAATTTGCTTAGGGCTATTATAACCGTTGATTGGCTTGTAGCCCTGGAAGTTTGCGATTTAATTTAAGTAATTTTACTTCAAGATAGTAGGGTATTAGATATAATATATTACTTTTTTATTGTTTCGCTCGGTGAGGGGGTGTCGAGTTGACTAAAAGCCAAACTTACTATAGATTTAACATTTTTTACCATTATTATGATGATATTGCTGGCGGTTAGGAAGTTCGCCTGAATTTTAGCTTTACTAGCGTTAACATGGCTACTTCCTTTAGTTTGTAGCCGGTAGGCCAAACATCAAGCGTTAGGGGCATCCGTAGCTGTATTTACGGTCGACGTAATTAACTACCGTAAGATTTATTTTATTTACATTAGAAAAGTTGCGGGCTTGGGGGTATATACTAAATGAGTTTGGTGTACACACCATTACAGTAGCGAGCGATGAATGTAACTAGTTAAAAAAGCCTTCATAAGTAGCATTTAGGCGTTATAAGAAGTATTCGAATTCTTTAACGCCTGTAATTGCTACCCGTATCTGCTCGCGAAGTATGGTTTTGCTAACGTATACTTTCCTTATTATTTGCTGGTATAATATCAATTTGTCAAGTATTTAATTAAGGATATTTATTGGTGTTTTTTCCTCTTTTTCATTCGCTATTATTGTAGTTCACCGCTTAATGGCCAGTTTATATAGTATTAGGCGAGGTAAATATCGTGTTTGAAGTAGCTTTTTATACCATTGTAAATCTCTCGTAATGTGGTAGTTTGAGTGAGAAAGGTTAAGTAATAGTTTCTAGTGTATCCTATAAGGATTCTGGGGAATAGTAAGTGAAAACCTAAAGGGGAAACCTTTTTTCACTTGTAAATATTTTAAAGAGGTATTATCTTAGTGTCGAAAAGGTTATCAAGATTTTCGTCATACTTTTTTACGTTGTTTTAGATTTTAGCGAATTCCGTAAAATGCTTGTAGTTAATATTAACTATTTTTATAGGTTTTGAAGGCAGGTTACCATAGTTATCCTAATTTTAATTGGTATTTCCTGGCAATTCAAGTTTTTAAACTTTCGAAAAACGATATTAAGGGTAATTGTTAGTCGTTTAGTTCGAGGGGTAAATTTTTATAGTAGGACTTGTCATGGGTCTTCGCGTGTAGGCAAACCTATCGTAGAAGGTTTTTCAAGAGTCTTGTCGATTAAATTATTAGGAGGCGATAGGTACTTAAAGGTTTTGGGAAACCTGATGATTTTGTTTAATTGATTGGTATAAAGCACCGACGTTAATACCTTCAGCCACGTTAGCGGCCCTTACTTTACGCGCTCTGCCGCCGCTAAGGTCGTACTCCGCATTATTACGTAAAGGCGTTAGACTGCCGAGTAGCTTAATAGGTTTTTTTTATCGCTAACGCGTATAAAGGCTTTACTTAGTAAAAGGTAAATGGGAGGTCCCTTAGATCTTATAAAAGGGTAATAAGGGTTTTTAACACCCTTTTTTATGGTGTGGGTTTTAAGGGTAATTTTAAAGTTATGTTAGATTGAAGAGTTTTTGTATTAGCTTTGTATTACTTTATAGTGGTACATAAACTTCCTGTTGTTTAAGTTTTGTCTTGATCCTTATGTTAACCCCTTTTTGGGTTAAATTTTCTAAATTAATGGTTTAGTCGTTAAAAAGGTTACGAAAGTTACTTAATGCGTGTTTAAGGTCGTTAATATTACTATTTTTAATGATATAGTAGCCAACGAAGTTGGTAAAATGTTTTTCGGTTAAATCTTTGTTAATATCTTACCCTTAAAAGTCTTTATTGTATAGTTTTGTAAAAAGGGATCCTAAGGTATCAATCCCTTTTTAAATCTTTTAAGTGGGTGTTATCTTAAAGTTTAGGGCGATATAGGACTTGGCGGACGAAGGACTTGGTGATCTGGGGCGTGGGGACTCGATATTTTGGCGTAAAGTCGCGTGAGAACTTAGCGATTTAGCGTGGATTCGCGTGATGTGGCTTTCTCGGCGCTACTTGGCGATTCTTGGTATTTTCGCTGAAAGCAGCGAACTCAACAATCAAATTGGTGTAGGGAAAGTGAAAAGAGTGAAGTAAAGATAAAGGTTTAATGTAAAGGGTAAGGTTGAAGGTCGTTTGTTTTTAGTAAAGAGCGAAGGTTGTTTGTTGTTTTGGCTGTAGGATTTAGTCGTTTATCTTGCAGTAGTAACGCCCGTCGTATTACTAACTTGGCCGTTCGCTAACTTGCCGAACTTTAAGACTTTTAACAGTCAATCTCAATGTCTTTAAGAAAGATCTGGTAAAGATTTCTTGGTGTTTTTAATAGCCATACCGTTGTTACCTATGGTTTGCTGTAAAGACTGGTGCAACCTAAAGGTCTTCTTTACGTATTGCCATAAAGACAGACACAGTAATAAGGGCTCTTTGTAAGAATCTTTCCTCCACCTTAACGTTAACGTAAAGCGTAACAACCGGAAAGTAGCATCTTTTTCTACTTAGCTAATCTATGCTTAATCCAATAAGCACTGATTAGTATTGGTAGGGCCTTAGATAGTTACAACGTTATTGATTCGAATCGTGGTCTAAGTAACAGTAGTATTACATTGGATAAGTGGTGCATGTATTATTTTAGGTTCGGCAAACCGCTAGCCGGTCTGCACTGTAATTTGTATGGTCAATTTCTTGGCCCGTGCCCTAGTGTGAAGTGCAGCGTATTGAACTTAACTAACATTCAATGAAGGAAGTCTACACAAACAATATACCAAATTTGCAGTTCAGTATAGTCAACTTTACTGTAAGTAATGCTGACCTACTGCACTGCATATAGTACTATTCCAACAGATTTCATACTACATCAAAGTATATAATATGAAGGACCTAAAGGTAAATGTGTGTTTTAGAGTTATTTTTGAATAAAATTCAATAGGTTTATATTTTCCGTTCAAATTTAAAAGATTAATACTATAAATAATACGTTTGATTATTTTGTTTAGCATACAATAAATTGTTCTTGGTCCTTCACCTGGGGAAATGATTACTATATCGCTAACTTCAATTCCATATTTAATACTTATAAGTATTAGGCCGCGACGTTCGCTTTTTGGAGCAGTGGTTGTTTCCAGAAAACTTTGAAGAGTCCAAATAAACCCTTCTTTTTCCTAGCTTCCAAATTTGAAACTGAGTCGTTATCGAAAGTTTTTAGAAAGCTGATGAAGATAATAGATGAAGTCCAAATATTCTTTTCAAATAATTCTTAAAATCATCCAACAACTAAAGGAATTTTTTTACCGACTTTGAGTTAATACAATCAAACCTAATGTGTTACAGGGAAATATAAGTTTATTTTGAAATAATTAGTATTAAAATGATTAATTTCGAATATTGAAACAATGATAAAATTGCTTACCATAGTAACTAAGTTTTCATTAATTGATAATTTAATCAAAAATAATTCTATAACTTGAATACCTATACCATAAAGTTTTTAATATCTCAGTAAATTTATAATAAATTCGGGACAATGAAAACAATTGTGGAAGATTAGGGTATTGTAACCTTTATTAGATTTTACTGATATCTATACTATCTGTTGTTCTTTAGCTTAAATTACATAGCTCTTTGTTCGAAGTCCGTAATAATTGTTTCCTTACATTTCGATAAAAAAGAACCATTTCTTACTTTTTAAAATATGGAAAAATGATCCGAAATAAGCTTTCAAAGTATTTATAAACTAAATTTCATCCATAACATAAAAATATGGTGATTTTGAAAAAGTTAGTGAACTTATAAGACTTGATATTGAGTTTTAGTAACCTGACATCAAAAGTTGGTTCTGTAAAACGATATTATCCGATTTTAATACGGTTCTAAATTGGTTATTTTAGCGTATCAACGCTAAAAATATATATTTTAACGTTGAAAGTAGATACGTTAACGTTGAAAGTAAAATATTTGAAATGGAAATGACTGTGTCAAATAATTCTTTTTGGGTTTTTCTTAAAAGATGAAATTTTCCGTCTTTTCTCCTTAAAATTATTCTTCATTTTCAAAATCTAACTGAAGTTCTCGAAGGATCAATGGAAAAAAAAAATTCAATTCACTTCGTATATGAATTGTTCAAAAAAGAAATTCTGGTTTAGTATAAGTCCAAAACTAAGAGAAATACTTCGTATCATTAACCTGAAAACCGAGGTAGATAAGGTTTCTTCTTATATTTAAAAGACTACTACAATAACATTGAAGAGAGGTAGTGTAAAAGGAAACAAAACCGAAGTTTCTTAAACGTTTCTTAATAATAAATTGATCAAATTCCTTAAAATATACCAATTAGAGTCTAAGGAGTTTTTAATATGTACTTATTGTCAACTATAACAACTAAATGGTTTAATATGATAAAAAAAGTAATTATATGGTGTACTCCAATTCGGATATGCATGATTTTCAAATTCATTTTCAGATTACAATAGGAAAGAAAGAAACAAATGTTTATAGTTTGTTTCCATAAATATTATATTGATTTTGATCTTGAAAAATTCTTTCAAAATATTTAAAGAGTAATTATCAATAATAAATCCTTTGATCATTGTTAGCTATATTTATTATGTTTGTAAAGTTTCACCTTTCGAAATTTTGCAACGATTGTAAATTATGTTTTATTAGGCACTTTTTTTCTTGATCGCTAAAAAGGTATTATTAGTTTTTGTTTATAATATAGTTCATATCAAAATCATTTCAAATTATCAATTTGTTTTTGAACTTATCTTCGAATTTTAGAAAAAGAATTTAAATCATTTTTGACGCTTAGATAACAGTTTATCATATACATTGATAACTGATTTTAAATCTTGTTTATTAGAGTTATCTAAAGGGTTAATAACTCTAGCCTCTACCTTCTTTTCAACTATAAGCATGACGAATAGCCTTTTATCAAGTTTTTAACAAAGCTTCAGAGTCTAAATCTTGGTTTCTTAAAGCAACTAGGGAACCATGGCCTGATTCAAAGCGGAGTAAACAAAAGGACGGTAATTCAGCTATAGATAGATAGAACCTTATATGGTTAAAGGGAATTAAAAGGCTGAAGATGATGTCAATCCTTTAAAATGAAAAACTATTACCATTAATACTATTATAAAATAGATCTGGGGGTAGAAAAAGTGATCTATTTAATTATAAACATATTAATATTGAAAAATTATTTGAGCATTTTAAAAAGTATTGAAGAGTCTATAATATATAAATATGTTAATATTAAATATAAAAAAATATAAAACTAAAACATAGAATTCAATAACTAGTAGTGCATAATTGTACCAATTGTTGGAATAGTGGTCAAATGCAGTAAAGTCAAGTCGACTAAACTGTCAGTTAAGTTGATTGTACTGACTACAAATTAGCTGCAGTTTATGGGACTTCACTGCAAGTGCAGTGTAGTAGTTTCCCAATTCAAAGTAGAGCACAGGTCAAAGCATTTGGCCATACAAATTAGCGTGTAGACCAGCTAGCTGTCTACCAAACTTAGAACTTACAACTCAACCACAACCAATTTTAATGCAACACTAGCTACGTCGACCACAGTGATTCGAATCAACTACTTTTTAACGATAAATGTCTACCAACACTAATCAGTGCTTATTAGTTTAAGCACAGATAAGCTAGGTAAAAGAAGAAGCTACTTTCTAGTTATATTTTATATTAAATGGCGGCTAAGGGTAGAGGAAAGATTCTCGCGAATGGCTTCTATACACTATATTAGTTGTTCGCGGCAGAAAGTAGGGAAGACTTATAGGCTGTGTTAGTTATTCGCAGCAGTTTATAAATAAACTATGGTATCATTATTATAAACACAGGGAAATATTTATCAATACTTTTTAAAAGCGTTAAGATTAATCGCCTAAAAGTTATAAAAGATCATTAAGTCAGTAAGTTAGCAAACGCTTAAATTAATACTATTACAAGTACTATGACAGTAAACTTTAAAGTAAAGAAGATAAGGTTTTACGATATTTAACTATACTAATTCAAATGATGAACCTACAACCTATTTCTTTATACCATTGTTTTCCTTCTTTTTCATTTTTTAAATCTTTACTACGATAGCTTTAAAACAAGTCAAAATTCATATCTTTATTAACCCTATTAGGAAAAACTAATTATAACCCATAGAATTAACTTCGAAAAGCATTATAACGAAGATTTTTAATTTTCTAAACCTTACGAAAACTTCTTAGTTTAATACATTACTAATGTAATCGACTTTTATATTTTCGATTTAAAGCTTATGAAAATCATTCGAAGCCTATATAAGTATAATAACTTTTAAAAATACTTTAGATAATGGAACTTAAAGATGTAGAAGATGGTAAATAGGTATATCAAGGTTAGGTTAAAGACTAAACTCGTTAACTGAGGCTTTAACCTCCTTATTATACAAAGGAAAAAGGTTAATTTAGCCAAAGTACTTTAAGAATATACCAACGATAAAAACCCTTCATAGATCTTTAAATCTATGGATAATGGTATTACTAGCAATATTATTTTTCAACGCATTTATCTGTGTTTTTAAAGACCTACTTAAGCTTGAATAAGTTTTATAAACCTTTTTACGTAAAATGAACGATGGAATACAATTGATATAAAATAATGAATTAATTTGTACGTTGTAAGCTTTTGAATTTTTCAGTTAATTTACTAGAAACCTCGATTTAAACCTTAATATTAGGAGGATTATTACTAAATTCGTTGCAGCGGAAACCCTAAAGTTATTTTTCCCCAGGTTTTTTAATACGTCATGTTTTAATAGCTAATTTAAGAAAGAAAGGGCTTTACGCGCGAGTCTATTATAGGTACGATTATTAGTTTTTTTTACTTTAAACTTGGCTAAAAGTAATTATCCTATCTACTAATACTAATACTTTCCTTAATATCAATCGAGGGATTTAAAAGGTCTTTATAACCAGTATATTACCCTTTACCCTCAATAATTATTTGTAATGAATACGAATTACACGTTAATTACTATATTCTTTAAGATTTAAGAAGGAAAGAAGAAGTATAATGGTATGTTATATAACCTTTTCGATGCTAATTTACGCTTGGTTTTTAATATTTACTGCTAAATGAGGGTTAAATTTCCAAGTTTTTACTCGTTATTTTATAGTGTTTTTAGCGGTTAAGCCAAGGATTATTACCTTCGGTACCTAATGAATGGTTCCTTTTTACGCAAAATTTACGACGGTTTGAACAGTTCTTTCTAATATAATATCAATTTTACCTAATACTATACCTACTAAAATATTGTTAAGAATTTTTATATATTAATATATAAAGAAGAATTGAAAAGTAATGAATACCTCTTTAATTATATTTCAAATAAGCTTATACTTTTTTAATAAGTAATAGGGAACATAGCAGCTAGTAAAGGTATACTTCGTTAATAAGTTCGTTGATGTATTATGGGTTATAAAAAGTTTTCATACGCCTTATAATATCTTCATATTACTTATAAAGATTTTTTTTTAGTTAATTGCGCTTTTAGTCAACAATTATAACGGCTTGAGTTTTAAGTTTGATAAGTATATAACCCTAAATTCCAAAGTTCAATAACGATGGAAAAAACTCATTTCATATATATTATATGAACTATAGGTACAATAGGCTCGGTTAATACGATAAATAGAATTCCCATACCGGGGAATAAAACTAAGTTACGTATGAAAAAGGTTATTACATTTTAAAGGGTTTTAAGCAAATTAAATAAGTTTACTTTAGATTTAAACGTTAATAAATGTTGGATTTGCGGTAAACAAAGTAATTGGTGAATATATTATATTATTGTCGAGTGTTAATTTAAAAAGATAATGTATTATATGTAATTGATTTTTATTCTTAATTAATATTCCGTCCAAGAAGTTACAAATTATAAAAGGAAGAAGGTTAACAAGGACGAAATGAGTCCAAGGTTATCTTCTAGTATGAAAATATTAATATCGGCTTGAAAGTAACGTAATAACTCGTCGACTACGCTTTTTCATATTGTATAATAGTTTAAAATCCTTATCGTTAACATAATGATAAAGACTTTGGCTTTCATACATTTTTACAATTTTAAATCGTTATACAGAGTAAAGTTTTTAAGGTATTATGCCGGATATTATGGTAATGCGGTATGAAATAAAAGGTTATTTGTAATATATTACTTTACAAAGGAATGGAAATACGTCGATATAATTTCATTACACGGATATTGATAAAGTTAAAGTTAGCTTTGGTTTTGAAAAAAGAGTTTGTTTTTTATTATGATTAACGACTATTATTGTTTTTATTGTCTTTTATATGTTCAAATTCCTTACCCCTTTCTTATTACTTTGAAGATATAAAAAGTTTCGGCGTTACTGTTAACTTTAAAACGAATAGCTTAATTTCTGGAATACTTCTTCTAGACTGATCTACGCATTGCTGTCAGCCTGAAATAGCCATTCCAGACCGACCCATGCATAGTACACTTTGCGTATTGCAAGAGTGTATCCTACAGTGTGATACGTTACCGTACACCCTGTAGAAGTGCACCCTGCAATACAGTATACTGCCCTTTGGCCTATGTATACTATATGTAAGGGTATATAATAATATCCACATAATAAAAGATTAACAGTCTTTTTATATAAGGGGTTGTTTAATCGGTATTGTAAACATAATTCAAAAATTAAAACATTATTATCTTGAAATCTAGGATAATGTACAAGGTTAAAAGCAACATTATAAGTCGGTCATATAAAAAGTCACGATTAATCGTTTAAAGATACAGTAATAAAGGTAAAAATCAGATCCTTATTTAATTATTTAATATTTAATCGTCATCATTATTACAAATTTGACTATTGGTGTAAACGATTAGTTTACATTCAATAACTTGGATATAAGTATTATATATGTCATTTGTTACCGATTTTTTTAGCGAATTATATGATTTAAACTACTAACAAAATTAAGGGACAAGATTTCAGCCTATACGGTAATATATTATATTAAACTTTTATATGTATTAGCCGAAAAAAGCGTTGATTAAATTTTAACGTATGAAACTTATTTTAAAAAAACAATCAAGTATTAAAACTTAAACGTTTAACCCGTACCTATTAATTACGAAAAGAAAAAACTTCAATATTACTGATATGTAAATTAACGATATTCTTTTTTCGGAGATATGAAGATTATAATAATTAAATAATATGTTGTCAAAAGTCTAAAACTTTAAAAGTATAAGAAAACTAAAACGTTAGTTAAACATATATAGTTTAACTTTAATAAATCGTTAATTTATATTTATAGTATTAAATTTAAAAACGGTGTTTATATTAACCTATATTAAAAATGATAAGTTAAGAATTTAGCGATCATTAATAAAGCTAACGAGTTAAAATTACAGAAATGTCCAAAATAAAGGGTATTTATTATTCATAATTTACGTTATATTAATAAAAGGTATTGTACAACTTATTTATTATGGTATCAATATGGAATTTAAAAAAGAAAACATTTAATATGTTAAATAAAAAGATTAAATAATAATTGAATAATTCAGAAAAAGGTATTAATATAGCTTTGCTAAATTTTATAACGCCGAAGTTAATAATTTTTACAACCGAGTTATTTATTAATAATATTAACCTTGTATTGTAAATAGAATTTCTTTTAATATTAGTTAACAAGGAAAAGTTGAAAGGGTAATTTATAATTGCCAGAAACCTTGTATACTTGATATCCATTGAATATCAAAGCATAATATAAAACGTATTGGTTTTAAAAGTTTACGGTATAATAGCCGACTTTAATATCGGTATATTAATAAATAATATGCTAAGTATTATGATGGAAAAAAAAGGTGCCTCTAATACCTATACTAATATATATAAACCTTTGAAGTTTTCATAAATACTTATAAAAGTTGGATATAATTAATAAAAAATGTTTAATAATAAACGTGATAACTTGAAAAAAGGTATATAAAACATGGGAAATCAACAAATTTCGGGGAATTAACGGTAAAAACAATCCCGTTAACGGTATAACTAAGGCTACGTTTAATAACGCTTTAAAAACGTTTATAAATAGTAATACGTTAATTGAACAAATCGAGGGTTATGTAAACCACCCGGTATGTAATTTAAACGAATAAAGATACTCTAATGGACAAAAACTATTAGGGTAATAATATTCCTAGTAATAACGGTAAAAGTAACGATAATAATATTAATAGGTTAAATTACTAGCAAAAGGTATACAAATGCGTTATGACCTAAGGACCAACTGCAGGTCATGAAATAAGCCAGCGGTCGGCTGCACCATTAACAGCCTGATATCCAACACATCAAGTGGGGAACATCTCTTATGTAAGCAACCCAGGGTTAGGGTTAGCCGATGGATCGCTAGGATAGTAAGGCGATCCAGCAGATCCATAGATCGTTAGGATAGCAAGGCAATCCAAGCTATCCAGTACTGAAAATGGTATAAAGGCACGGATATATAAGGACACAGTCATCACCACCTAGAAAGTATTTCCTTCATAGCTCTTCAGTTGTCAATCTAAGTATTCAGTCTCAGTATATTCTGAATAGCCTCACGGCTTTTGATCATTACTTGCACGGTTGCGATATTGTTYACTCAGCACCTCTGCTACCTTCTTGATAACATAAACCCTTTGACACCTTCTGTATACTCATAGGAATTTAGTGTGATCATTACAAAATGATGGAATATATAATACGTATAGGTTTATAGCGAAAGACCTATGTATGGGAATTAAAAACGAAGGGTTGGGAGATAAGAAGTAAAGGATTGTAATTGATGTCGATTTCAGTGCAGATTGATTGGAATTGACAGGGGTTTGGTTTATTGATTAAGGAGGGATTTCAGAAGTTGCGACCAATTGATGGCAAGCCACGCTGGCATACAAATACCAAATAAAAAGCCGACAGTGTTGGAAAAGCAGTTAAATATAGTAAAGTTAAGTCAACTAAACTGTTAGTTTAATTGATTATAATGATTGCAAATGGGCTGCAGTTTGTAGGACTGTACTGTAAAAGCAGTGTAGTAGGTATCCACTTTAAAGTGGGGCATAGGCTAAAGTATTTGGCTATACAAATTAGCGTGCAAACCGGCTAGCGGTCTGCTAAACTTAAAACTTACAACTCAACCACAACCAATTTCAATGCAGCACCAGTTACTTCAACCACAGTGATTCGAATCAACTACGTTGCAACGATAAAGATCTACTAACACTAATAATGTATTGAAGTTATTATACAAGAAGATATTGTATAGGCTTACAGATTCAGAATTACTTAGGGTTTACCGGAATAACTCTTTAATATATATTTAAAAGAATTCTTTTAAATCTAGATCATTATGATCAAAACTTTGTACTAGTAAATACCAGTACATATAGCTGAAACTAACTATTATCTCTATTTCGATCCTCTTATACTTCTGAGTATACTTTTCCCTAATGATATATTTAAACCCTAGTGACTTCAATAGTGTTTTAACTAGTGTTCTAGTAGACATCCTTATCTCTGGAGTATTCCTCATCTCTAGTATTGAGATATTCTGTGTACAGATTGTATCTATTGTATATTAACATTACTTCTACTTATAGCTGCTTTATAGCAGAGATTTACTTTTTTTCTTCCCTTTTTATCGAGGATTATAGACATTATCTGACCTCTTTAAGCGACAGCCCTAGCTTAATCTCTGAACAACTATACTGTAATAAATTTACAATTAATATAGTTAATCTGACTTTATTGCAATTAAATACGATTTTAATACCTTGTTTATTTATATTTAATCAAATCAAATACTTATTAACATCAGTAGATATAATTCGTAATAATGTTATCGATTCGAAATGTAACCGAAGTAATTGATAACAATATCAATGAAATATGTAGAGTTAAAG
The DNA here is from genome assembly GCA_038502455.1 of Anisogramma anomala. Classification (NCBI taxonomy): domain Eukaryota; kingdom Fungi; phylum Ascomycota; class Sordariomycetes; order Diaporthales; family Gnomoniaceae; genus Anisogramma; species Anisogramma anomala. The sequence goes on along the minus strand of JASMMZ010000003.1, from coordinate 13,360,452 downwards.
TTTTAGAATATATAAACTATTAACTGATTTACACTTAAATTACAATAGGCTAATACTTGTCCCGTACCCTATATCGATTAAACATTTCACTTTTAGTATACAAACTCAACCACTTTCCTTCGAATTAATCAACAATGGTTACACATAGATTTTTATCGTATTGAAATAAAACAACTCCAAAAAATAATGTATTTTGAGGCGAAATAACTACCAATTAATATAGTAATCGTATGGGGAATAGTTTATAATCTGTAAAACTTAAGCGATATGATGAATAGAATAAAGTGGGTATAAATATGGTTGAATTGTTGGTGTTGTAGGAGTAAGACTAACTAACTGGTATTGAGACTGGAGGCTATCTCAAGTAGCAACGGCGCACGGGCCAGAAAGTGGTCCATACACACACCGTGGCCGCACAGGTCAGCCCACAATAGACAATTCTGGCAATGGGCTCGTCGGCTCGTCCACGATAGACGTGCATGAGGCGCAGCGGCGAGTTCAGAGTGATACCAATCGAGATCTTTTTGATGCCCTAGAGGTCAGACCCGCCTTGGAAGGATGACACATTTGTGCCTGTACGCCATCCCATGTCCGAATGGGCGACATGTCGGTACGTGACCAACAAGGCCAACAATACTGTTGGGACAAGGTGACATCGACACATCGCCCGCTTTTCGAGCCACACACTGGTCATCTATCACATCACATATGACGCAGGTGCCTTCGAGGTCTAGTCACTCCATAGCAATGGCAATGCAACCAATCATCTGCTAACACACCAAATCCAGGGACCAACAGTTCGCCACGTCCTGGCCATCAGCCAGAAAATCTATTGGCAGCAACGGGCTCTTTGACTCGCCCGATTCCCCTTCCTCCCCCAGAATCACGGATCCACTCGCGTGGACCGACCTAACAGACACTGACACGGTGAGCTTGTCCCTCTGCCGCCGCACCAAGGCCAGACAGTCACAGAATCATATAAGCAGCATCGAGAGCTGTGTTCTCCATCGGACTCATCGTGATTCCCGACTTGGCCGTCGCGGTCGCCCTTGGCGGCTCCCGTCCACGTGTCGTCACATCTGGCCGTGCACCCACCGGTGCAATCTTCCGAGTTGATATACTGACGAGCTGACAGAGATCCGATCCATAATGAAGTCTGCGGTTGCCAGCCCGGCTCACGTGGCCCAGTGGGCCGGACGAGTCGTGCCGGCCCGCCCAGAGAAGCGGGCTTTTCGTTCCTGATCAGCGGCAGATATCCAATACCTCCTGGCGCCGACTGACTCTAGTCGCAATATCCCCCATCCACCCCACTGCCCGAAGCCAAACACCTCATGCTGTCTGCTCCGCTCCAGGCCCAGCGCTGCGGTCTACCCCACCAGGCGCGACGTTCACGATGGCGCCGCCCAGAGACAACGCGCGGCTTGCTGCACTTCCTGAGGCCCACGCCAAGCGCGACTCGCCTGTCGGCGATGATCGCAGCAGCGGGTGGAGCGTACGCCAGGCGAAGAACATGGCGCGCGCGGAAAGGGCCGAGGGGGGAACCGGCAAGCTGGGCGGGCGTGAGGCCTGCAGGGGCGCGTCCCCTCCCCGCGTGATCCGCACGCCGACGCCTCGCGCTCGCGCCAACCCCCGCTCGCATCCATGGCGACTCAATCCTCAGCCCGGCCGTGCGTTCCGCCTGCGCCATTTGTTCTGCGTCGCATCAGCGGGACACCGTGGCGCCACGAGGCCTCGTGCCCCGTCGCGGTGTAGACGTGGCGTCTGCATCATCACGTTGGGCTTGCGGTGGCTGCGTCGGCGCGGCCCGTATGTCGCAAATATGGGAGCCCATCGACCGCCCACGACAACGGCAGCGTTTCATGCCTGTCTCCGGATCGTCCAGCGTCTGACTGCATTTCCTGTGCGGTTGCAAGCCCTGCACGCCTCGGCATGTGAGCCGCGAGCCTCATGTTCATCCTAATGCGCTTGGCGCGGGCAAAGAGGAGAGTCCATTCATTCTTCACTGCTCCATTGCCCGCCGATGATGGACCCCCATCACCCAGCACATCCTGTGTGAAGTTGGGAATGCCTGGGCTTTTCGGCCCGTCCGGGACTGGACATGTCGCCGCCTGCCGATGTTTCGACTCGTGGGGCCCAAAGTCTGTGCTGTATTTGGGTTTTTGGGGGGGAGAGTCAAGCCGATGACGAGACGAGAGGCCGGCCGGCCCCCACCCCGGAGCAGAGACAAGGGAACAGAGGCCTTGGACACGGGACACGAGGAGGCCCGGACACGAGGAGTGCAACCAACTCGCGATGCTGCCATCACAATTGACTACAGTGTACGCTGCTGTAACACAAGGAGTTAACTGTACACACTATGCCCGATTAGGTTTGCACTGTCCCCGTTGACATGCGGCTCTCACGGGCCACGCTTCTAGAAGCGGGATACGGCCTTTTCGTGATCATGGTTGTATTTCGGAAATAGAGTTTCTATATGCTGTGTACTTATCACGAGTCCTCGTGTATCACCACGTTTTCTCCGAGTATAACGTTTTAGGTTGTGCAGAAGCTTCAATATTTTCGGTGGAGTGTAATGAACTCAAAAAGTGCCAAGCTCAGGCTATCTTTCCCAAAAAGAACAGCCTGCAGCATGCATCATACTAGTATGTAGGTAGTATTGCCTCATGCACCTACTGATCACATGAAGCATTTTCAACGTATTCCAATCACAGGCCTAGCCTTGGATTGCACATTGTTGCAACACTAAGGTGGCATCACTACAACAGAGCCCTCCTCCTGTTGTTCATCACTCCTCGAAACGTTGTGGCTGTGGACAAAGCCGGCACTTCGTTCGTTCCCAGGACTGCATGGTCACGGTCGTGCATGCCAATGCTCTGCTGTCCAAAGTCGCGCAAGTCGTCGTCGTCATCGTTGTCCGTGGGTACCTTCCGAGTCCGGACCATCTTCGTCGGCAGGCACCAGGTAACGATCCCGTGAAACGCGCACACACACACGCGTGCATGCACTGCACGTTGTGAAGATGGACTTCGATGCTGCATGAGATCCAGGAAGCACGCTCCCGAATTGTCATTTAAGAACCAGCCCACGGACCGGCGTTCTACAGCATCCGGGTCCCAGGCCACTGGGCTTGTGGGCCCGACCCCCTCACCCCCTCCAAAAAAAAGGGAAAGAAATAATAACGAAGAAGTCTTCGAGGATATACCCGATAGCTTTGTACATGGTGGAAGTCGGTGGTGGACTAGGGAGATACATATGACCGCCCATCCGTGTCCGCCCGCGTGTCCACCCGCCTCCTGATAGGGGAGTGTGCTCAGTCAGGCGCAAGAAAACAAACGCCTGCCCATGCCAAAATCGACCCTTGCGCCGGCGTTCTTTGGAAAGTAGTTCAATCTGCTTCTTGTCATTCAAAAACGTCCAGCATAAATAAGAACAAAATCCGATCAGGGACTCTAGAAGAACCGAGGAGCGCCGGGAATAAAAAATAAAGCAGCAGCAGCAGATACCCACCACCCTACTGCGCCTTCAGCTCAGCAGCCTTCATCTCGGACTTGAGCCTCGCGCTCGCCTTCGTCCGCTCGTACTTGAGGGCCGTGTCGCCTTTCCACATGGTGCCCAGCCAGCGGTCCCAGACGGTAAAGAAGGGCTGCGAGAAGTTGGCCTTAATGCCCCAGCTCTGGTGGTGGATGTCGTGGTACGCGGCGTTGTTGCTCGTGACGTGCTGCAGTGGGTCCCACGGCAGCGCGTACCCGCAATGGTCGTCGACGGTCTTGGCCGTGCTGGCGACGTAGAAGAAGAGCGACATGCGCGGCGACATCCTGCTCAGCTTGTAGGCGAGGCCGGCGCCGGCGGTGTCGAGCACGAAGCCCTCGACCGGGTGGTTGTAGAGGGCGCCGTAGGCGTAGGGGACGTAGAGGCGGTGGTGGCGGGCGTGCCAGTGCGCTGCGGGGAGAGTGGGTTAGCGAATCGTCGTGCTGGGCCCTCGCGGGTGGTGGTGCGGCGGTGGGGACCGGCGGGGGGGAGGAGGAGGGGAAGGGGGAGGGGGGCGTTGCCTCGGGCTGGAACGTACTGTACATCCACTTGTTGACATGCATGGCGCGGTGCCAGAAGTACTGCCACGAGTCCATGAAGACCACCGCAATCCAGAACTGGAAGCCCGGGATGATCAGCCAGTAGATAGCCTTGGCCAAGGCCAGCTCCCACGTCGCAAACGTCGGGACCGACGTCGTTGTATCCAGCCGCGTGGTGAGGAACGGGTAATGGCCCCCCGCCAGCGCGCCCGCGAGCAGCGGATAGGAGGCCGCCATGCTCTTCGAGATGGCGGCGGCGTTGAGGCCCAGCAGGCCCAGCACGGTGGGCAGTACGCCCTGCGCCAGGCGGATGCGCGTGGCCCAGACGGCGACGTCGTGCTCCTCCATGCCGGTCATCTGCGCGGGCTCTGTAAGCGACAGCACGGCGGCGGTCATCATCTGGATAACCTGCTCGAGGACGACGTCGCGGGCGACCTGCCAGCGCGAGGCGAGGTTGCGCTGGGCGATCTCCTGGGGCGTGTGGAGACGGTACTGCGGGAAGACATCGTAGACGTCGATGAGGTGGAACACGAGCGAGATGGTCCAGTAGGTGACGTGCGGGGCGATGATGGTCAGCCAGAAGTCAGAGATGAGGCCCGGCAGGAGGTCGGGCATGGGCGTGACGGTGTAGGCCGGCAAGGGCGGCAGGTGGCTTGCCATTGTTCCGTTGAAGACGGCGGAGTTGATGCCGGGGGTCGACATGGCGACGGTGGCCGGATGGGCGACCATGACCTGGAAGAGGCCTCGACCGAAAGGGGCGGGGATTGGGGCGCTCGGAACCGATCCGAAACTAAATATTGATGCTTTCTTTTGGCGTCTTGCCCAGGCGTTATCGATAACCTCGTGCAAGGCCGCGTGCGAGCTCGAGGCGAGGCGAGGCGAGGCAATTGGCGAGTAGTCGAAGTCAGTGCAACGTGAGGACTCGGACTCGAAGTCGTGGACAGACCGAGACACTCCTCGGGTGCTGTTGTAGCGTAATCAAGCTGCCAAAAGACGTGCCTCTGGTGTTGAAGACTGAAGAATGAACGTGATGGGATGGGAGGCAAAGTGTAAATAAAGCGCAGCGGTGGCGTCTGGTCTTGAACAATCTCGCTACTACGCAGTCCGACCGTTCCGAGGTCTGCTGTTGGCAGCCACGCGTCGGACCACTTTCTGAATAGTGGATTTGACTTGGAATAAAGGACTTGCATGTGACGTACATGACGGCCATGCGTGGCGAAGACGGCGAGCAAATGGAAGTTCGCTGCAATGTCAAACAAGGCCGGCCTGGGCTTGCCTCAGCCTGGGCGGCTTGGCTTGGGTTTCGAGTGCAAGCTACCACTCGTCTGATGCCGCGCTATTCGCGATTCGCTAATCCACGTTTCCAGCGTGCCAGGGTATTACTGTTCTCCATACCGGCGTGTCCGTCACTTGATGGTCCAATCTTTCATCCGGTTCTTCGCTCTTCTGCTTGTGGTTAGTGCAGTCAGTCCGCAATGGCGATTACGATAGTATCACCCATACACATACAGTACATACAGTAACAACTTGGATCACAGGTTCTGGTCCGAGCAAGTATACAGTATGCAGACCGAACCATCTCCGGATCTGCCAGAAACATCATCGCATGCTGTGCTATCATGGCAGCAATCACTCCATTGTCGTCGTACGAGCACGCCGGGCCGAGATCGGCCCAAAATGCGCTCCGATGCGGCACCAACACGCCGAAACGTTGGTCGGGCCGGGCGGGATTCCCGGCCCATTCTCGCACCCATACTCGCACCAAGCCACGATCCAGCCATCAATACTACGGGCCGGCCAGTTCTACTCCCGGTGTACGTTGTAGATACTACAGTAGTTTTTATAGTAGGTAGGTCCCCCGTGGCACCGTAGACGTACTTCTACGTTGGTAGTGAGGACTGCTTGAGAACTGAGTTGAGACTGAGGGGCACTGTGTTTCCGCAACTGCATTGTACAGTACCGGTACAACGTACAAGTATATCCGACTTGAATGCTGTCGAGGCCATCCCCCCTTTACGCAATAATACAACACGCTTTATGCTGAAGACTCAGCTCTGCAGAACCCTTATATTCTGAATTCAACATGCTCTGTACGGCAACTAAGAAAAGAAATATACTTGCAATCCATGTCCGGTGGATGCATTGGCGCTGCCGCCTCCATTTTAAATCAGTGATGATGACCCTGTTTCAATGCATCAACGTACCCATATATTTGCTAGTGTCGGTAGGCCATTCCTAATTTAGACGTCGCGTGTGTTGTCAATTCTAGTTTCTGTATTCGAAGTAACAAACGGTGATGCGATAGTCAAGTGGAGGATGGTTAGGTCTAAGTTTGGACACACTGCTAACCAGTCTGCAGCTCAATTTGTATAGCCTGATGCTTGGCCCGTGCCCCATATTGATCCCTGCGTACCCCGCAATCAACCTGCAAGACACTGCAATGGACCTGCTAAAAATAACAGTTAATATTGTTCCAACAGCTAGCTATCTAGTTTGTTTTACTGGAACAGTTTGTTTCATGTTGGCTCGCCCTATATTTTAATTTTCCAAATCTTATATTGATCACACGGTGCCTACCCTGAGACCCAATCTGGGATGACACATCACCTTATTTCATCCAAAATGAAATTACTCACATCAACTTTCATGACTTCTAGCTGCGGTAGTTGTGGAGGCTGCGGTGGCCTCTGCCGATTGCCGCGCCGGCCGCATCTGCCTTTTCAAATGGGTAAAGTTCCTGGTACCTTTCTATATGCATAAGGTCCCTACAGCTAACGCAAGTTTGACTTGTTCAGAAATGCCACATGCCAGACAGCAATTATATCAACGGTCGTTGCGCCTTGTATAGCGCTATGTCGGGGACCCTGATTCCTGACCAAGTGTATGCGTGCAGCAAGGTATGTATACATTTAGTAAAGCATCCTGTCCTAACTAGATCGTGACTCGTCCGTTTACTTGCAAGAGGTAGCTAAGCAGTGACAGCCGGGTTTGAGTACTGACAACCGTGTGTTCAGGCGCATCCTTGCACAAAGGACACGAACGAGTGTCAAAATCCTACAGTTTATAAAATTGGAAAGGAAGCAAGACGTCGCGCAGATCAACACGCCGACTACACCTAAGGTAAAGCTGTTCGTCGTCGGAAAGTACACTTTTTCTTTCGAGCATCCTGGGGCTTGGATATTATTATATTTCTCGGTACATAGACGCCGGTTTTCCGTACTTTGTAGTCACTTTGGAATACCTGCTTTGAATAAGATTCTAGGGGTTGATAGGACTTTAGACGTTGCAACGTTGTTGATTCGAAATGTGGTCGAAGTAACAGTAGGATTGCAGTGGTCAGGTGGTGTGGATTGTTGTTTCTTCTGAGTTTGGCAGACCACTAACCGGTCTGCGCACTACTTTGTATGGGCTATTGCTTGGCCCGTGCCTTACGTTAAATTGGGCACTCCACTGCATTTGACTTGCAGTCAGTGCAGTCAACTTTGACTGCACTGCACTTGAACGTTATTCCAACACTAGGGTTACATAAGGTAGCCAAAGCCAGCTACTTCATTCAATTAACACCATGTTCTACAGCCAGCCATTCCTGAATAGTATAACTACTGCCATTCACCCAAAGTGATCTGTGCTTAATCGCTGTAGGATGACCAGCTTGACCAGAATCGAACGTCTACAACCTAACAGCTTGGATGACAGGAACCTGGTGAGTATTACCTAGGTAGTTAGAAGGCTCATATAGCATAGGAAATATGGCAAGGAAATAGACCACATACGATAGTCTCTACACAATACTGTCATCAACTAGGTAGGAAGCCTCCAATACTGTGACAAACCAGAGGGCAGGTTGTTAGACAAGGATCTTGATGGCCTTACCGCTTTCGCTCTAGCGCAGAAATGAGACCCCTCGAAATGTCCCCGCACTTAACTGAAGTCCAACTTTTTCTGCACAACCTTCACTCCATGGAAGCCCCAATTCAGTGCCCGTCTCCCAACAACCCTCGCACCAACCTCCAACCCTCACCACTCGCCCACTCACCTCCGCCAAGATGATCATTTTCAAGGACATCATCACCGACGATGAGATGATCTCGGACTCATACGATATCAAGCAAATCGGCGACATTGCCTACGAGGCCGACTGTGCCATGATCGAGGAGGGCGGTGTCGAAGTTGGTGCGTTTGGCCGGCTTGCGTCTGCTCCCAAGGCTCAAGGGATGCTAACAGTACTGCTTCTGAAAATAGACATCGGCGCCAACGCCTCCGCCGAGGAGGCTGACGAGGCTCTTGACGACACCAAGGTCAAGGTTAACAACGTCGTTGCCTCGTTCCGTCTCCAAAGCACTCAGTTCGACAAGAAGGGATACTTGACCTATCTCAAGGGTACGACGCCCCGCTCCCCCGGTCGATCCCAATGTCGCTACTTTCGACCGGCTCAACAAACTCGGTGTGCTGACACCCCTACAGGCTACATGAAGGCCGTCAAGGCCAAGCTCGAGGCGCAGGGCAAGGACGCCGACGAGGTCAAGGCCTTTGAAACTGGCGCCCAGAAGTTTGTCAAGGAGGTCATACTTCCCAACTTCAAGGACTTCGAGTTCTACACCGGCGAGTCCATGAACCCTGATGGCATGGTTGCTTTGCTCAACTACCGGTAAGCTATTTCCTGTTCACCGAATTTCATACTGCCCTATAGTGCCCGTGAGACGATACAGTCATGGGTTCTGCTTGGATATACATCATGGCACAATTTCCGACTCCACATCCTAGCTCCCAGGGCGCTACATCTACCAGCGTCAGAGGCTGGAGCCTTGTATCTTTCCTATGTGATGGTGATGCGAGAGGATACTCCTCTTGACTTGCATTGTGACACGGGCAGCGGTGTTCGAGGCGAGCCTGCGCCCCCGTCACACGAAAAGAAACTGGCCCAAAGAACAAGCAAATACTCCTTTCACGTGTAGGAGCCCAGCAAGAAGTAGCCGAGGCACTCCGTTTGTTCAAATCCTGGATGAACGCTTTCGGACCGCTCCCCAACAACATAAACGCCGATTCTATGTGGACGTTACTAACAGCCCTACAGTGAGGACGGTACCACCCCTTACTTTATCTTCTGGAGGCACGGTCTCTCTGAGATGAAGGTCTGAGGAGACTGCGGTCTGCTTTTCCATTTTCTTTGGTTTTGATGATCTGGTTGCCTCTTTCTATTTCGAAAGACAGGAGACATCCAAGCGTTTCGCAACTCGAAAACAGACACAGCGTTCTGTGCGGGGAAAGAAAATGATACCATTGATCATGCCACCGAACTACTGGTTCCGACTAAGTGACCATCTAGACTTCTGACCCGCGGGTATGTTTTTCCCATGTTCGCAACATGACATACCCGGCGAGGTAACATGGGCACCATTTTTGACATGGGTACCGTTTTTGAATTGGGTACCATTGAGTTCGGTAACTGTGTACTCCCGGTTCACATTGTGCCAAGCCGTGGCCGGAGACTTCGATGCAGTAAACGGCCGCGCAAGGGAAGGCAATGTTCGAAGGCAGAAAGAAACAACGTATTCACGGTTCAACCAACAGATTCCATTCCAAGAAGCCATGATACGACTCTGCGCCACGTATCAAACGCCACTGCTATGCCGCAATGCTCATGAGACCACCCGAGTACCAAAAGCACCCACTCTTCCTCATTGTAGGGCTCTTGCCGCCTAGCAATTCGGCCTCGTCGCCATAGGCACCGGTGGCGGTGGCGGCTCATCTCCAGCGGCATCCCCGCCTCCGAAACCAGGCTTCTTCCTTGGCGGCGGCGGCGGCTTCTTCTTGCCCAGCACGCCACTAGCCGCAGCGCCAAACGTGCTTAGGTGCGACAGCGCTGTTCCACTTCCAGCTGTACCCCGAACAGCGCCTTCGTTCCCGCTGCCCGAGTAGCCCCCGACCTTCCCGCTCACGCCATATTTCTGGTCGACTTCATGCGCCGTCTTGACGCCTGCGGCGACCTGCTCGCCATGTCGCAGCCGGAAGTTGTTGGCGGTGCTGGCCGCCGTCCTCGCGTCCGAGAACGAGACCGCGCTGGGGTTCTTCTTGAAGTCCGAAATGGTGCGCAGCGCAGCCTGCTTCTCCGCCCACGTCGTGCCCTGCGCCGGGGCTGCTGGCGGCGGAGTTGCCGCGGCGTCCAGGCCTTGCCCGCAGCCAAGGCCAAACTTGCCGAAGCGCGACTGCAGATCGCCCAGTCCCGAGCCCGCAGGACTGGGCGGGGTTGGGCTGCTCCTCCCCATGCTGGGGGGCGGCAGCGGCGGCCTCGGCTGGTTCCCGCTGATCCCGAGGCCAGGCACCGACACGCCCGCGGCTCCGAGGCGGCCCCGAGCGCCCTGGTGGTTCAAGAGCCCCGCGCTTCGCGCCGGTGCCTCCGGCGCAGGCGAGCTGGTGTTCTGCCGCGGGGGCAGTCGCGGCGGTAGGCTCGGTGGCGCCGGCCGCGCCGGCTTTCCCGCGCCGACCGTGGAGCGGGAAGACAGCGGCAAGGGCGGTCCTCGTCGTCCTTCTCCTCCCCGCGCAGGGGACAACGAGGCGCCATCAGCCCTTCTCGGGGGTGGGGGCAGGTCTGCGGTAGAGAGGCCGGTGGTGTCGGCGCGGTAGGGACGCGGCGGGGGTGGGGAGGGCTCGTCGGCCTCCTCCTCCTCCTCCTGCTGCTGCTGCTGCTGCTGCTGCTGCTGGTGGTGGTGGCCATGCTGCGTGAGAGTCTGCTGCTGTGGCTGCTGCTTCTGGGCGCTGCCGGGCGCCGGGCGGATGTCGACGACGCGCTTGGGCGGCGGGGCGAAGGAGGCCGGGTCGCGCAGCGAGGAGATGGGGACTGCGCCGCGCGGGGGGGTGCCGGGGCTTGCGGAGGAGCCGCCGCGGCCGAGGACGGAGCCGACTTTGTTGCGGATGCCGAAGGTGCCCTTTTCGCCCTGGAGGAGATCAGGAGGATCGTCAGCTACCGTTGCCGGGTGTTGGCATGAGGTGGGGAGACTGTGGCACGTGAACGGACCGAGTCGGCGGGCCGCCAGCCGCCTTTCTTGATTTCCTTGAGCTTATCCATTAGATAATCCGTGATGCGGGCATGACGTTTCGGACAATTGTGTGTATGGAAGAGGATGGAGATTTGCAGGATTTCAGCAATGGATATGTATGTAACTACGTGCACGTCATACAAAGTATGAGCAAGATTGCGGACGTGGTCACCAAAGATGGCGGAGGTGGTGGTTGTCACGCCCTGGCTATTAGCTGACCTAAGCACGGTTGTCAATGCCCCTTTAGGACCAGCCCAGTAGACAGAGTCCTCCAGGCGGTTATAAGAAATCTTCTAAAACATTAGATCCACTAAACTGATCCGATAACGAAAGGTTTCCCCCATCTATAAATAGCCATGTTTTTGGAATATAATTAACAGCTGATTTTTTTATCTTTCAAAAATATCATAAGCTAATACCTGAGCTAGTAATAACTAGGAATCTAGCTCTAGCGGTTACTATGCTCCTATGATGCTCTAAAACTGCTTAGAAACATGCCTTTACACCTGCTACATGACCGGGCCACCCCTTTTCTGTAGCTCTATAACAACTCCTTAACAGGGGTTTCTTTTTCCTTCTCTTTATCAAGAATTATAAATAGTATCTGACTGCTTTAAACGACAATTTTAACTTAATCCTTTTACATATAATCTTCGATTTTTTGCCGATAGTATCAAAGCTATCTATAAGAGGTTATTATTTAAAGTTATATCTTTAAACTTTTTAAACCGAAACCCCTAAATTTTGAAACAGTTTTTAAATGCGCTTATAAAAGATTGGTTTCAAAATATTGTAATAATATAATACGATTATTTAACCGTTTAATACAAACTATTTGCCGAATTTTTACTTACCAAATTCGTTCAACGGGATAAAACCGTTGGTAAATAAGTTTCACATTGGGAATAACGTAATATTAATGTACCAATTATACTCATAAATATATTTTGGTAATATTGGAATAGTATTACATACAGTGCAGTAGGTCAACTTTACTTACATTAAAGTTGACTGTACTGCAAGTTGAGTGTATTTCTTTGTACAGACTTACCGCATGGGGTGTAAATCAAGTGCAGTATGCTATACCTAACTCTAGGGTATGGGCCAAGCAATTGACCATACAAATTACAGTGCAGATCAGCTAGCGGTCTACCAAACCTAGAACAATACATCCACCATCTGACCACGTAATACTACTATTACTTCGACCAATCGAATCGACAACGTTGCAACGTCCAAGGCCTACCAATACTAATTAGTATTTACCTGCCTATTAGGTTAAATACAAATAAGCTAAGTAGAAAAAAGGCTATTTTCCGGTTATTACGCTTTATAACTACGTCTATTAGGGTAGAAGAAAGATTTTTGCGAAAGGCTTCTATTAGTAGTACGTTAGTTTCTAACGGCAGGAAAATAGAAAATACTTTTTGAGTTACATTAATCCCTAACGGCAATCTAGAAGTAAGCGATGGTATTGCTATTGAAAAACACTAAGAAATCTTTATTGGTTTTTTTTAAAGATGTTGAGATTTCCTATTCAAAGTTTTAAAGTTCGGCAAGTTAGTAAAAGGATAAGTTAGTATTACTACGGGTATTACTACTATAAAAACGATTAAATTTTACGGCTTATAACAAATAACCTTCCCCCTTTACCTATAACCTCTCATAATAAACGATCTCTAATCTTACTCTTTATATCAAACCTTTACCTTACTTTCCTCTTTTTTATTTCTTATATTATTTTAATTGTTAAGTTCTTTACTTTAAACGAAAAACACCAAGTTGTGCCAAAAAGAGCCACGTCGCGCAACCTTACACCAAGTCACTAAATCGCCAAATCGCTAAGTTTCCACACGACTTTACGTCAAAATACCAAGTCTTACACAATCAAAAACATCAAGATGTTTACTGCAAACGCTTACCTTAAAGCTATTACCGTTCTCGTTAGAAAAGAAGTAATTAAAACGTTCGAAACTGGTTTTACCAAGTTTTATGACGACGACCTTGGGGTATTGAATATTAACGAAAAATTAACCGAAAAACACTTTACTAACTTTATCAGATATGTTATCGTTAAATATAATACCAGCTACAACTTTAACCGCACTTTAAGCAAATATCGCGAGTTTTTTAATAACTGGATAATTGATATATGAAAAACATTGTTAAAAAAGGTTACGTTAAAACTTAAATCCGAATTAAAGAAACAAAGGATTTTCGTTCAAGTATAAAGCGTTATAACGTTAGCTTAAGCTTTTTTTTACTTAGCTTAACTTAACGAATACCCTTATAATCTACGGTTTAAAGACAAAGCTATTAATGGATTTTACCGGCCTTATATACGATTTAAATGACCTTTAACCTACTTTTAATTAAGTTAAACCTCTTTATATATTAGTTATAAGAAACTTATTAACCTATTCGGAAATTTAGTAACTTTACGTAATAATGCGAAGTACGCTCTTGGCGGCGGTAAAACACGTAAAACGGCGGCTACTAATGCAGCTAAAGTTATTGATATTAGCGTTTTTACCAGTTAGTTAAATAGGATCGTTAATCTTTTTAAAAACTTTAAATACCCATCTCCTCTTAATAATTTACTCGTTAAACCCTTTAAAACCCCTTTTAATTTAGATTTACCTACGCGTGAAAACCTATTATAGGCACTATTATAGAACTTTACCCCTTGGGCCAGGTAATTGTTAATTACCTCTAGCATCATATTTCGGAGGCTTTAAAGCTTAAATCGTTAGGAAATACCAATTAAGGCTAAAACGATTATCTCGACTTTCCCCTAAAATTTATTAAAATAGTTAACATTAATATAAGCTTATAACGGATTTCGCTAAGATCTAGAATAACATAAAAAAGTATAACGAAAGGCCTTACAACCTTTTCAATATTAAGATAATACCCTTTTTGAATATTTGTAAGTAAATAGAGGTTTTCCTTTTTAGTTTTTACTTATTATTTTCCGAAATCCTTACAAAGTACGCTAAGGATTACTATCTAGCTTTCCTAACTTAAGTAACTACATTTCGCGAAATTTACGATAGTATAAAAGGCTACTTCTAATACGACATTCACCTTACATAATATTACATAAATTGGGCTACTACGAGGTAAATTATAATAATAGCAAAAAACGTAAAAAATACTAATAAATATGCTTAACTCAATGTTTGATAAGTTAATATTATGCCAAAAGGTAATGGAAAAAGCTCATATTAACGAGACAATACTTCGCAAGTAGGTACAGGTAGTAATTACGGGCGTTAACGAATTCAAATACGTTTTATAACGTCTAAATGCTACCTGCAAAGGCTTTTTTAGTTAGTTACGTTTTTTGTTTACCACCGTCATAACACGTATATTAAACTCGTTCAGTATATATTCATAAGCCTACAACTTTTTTAACGTTAATAAAAAAAAAACTTAGGGTAATTAACTACGTCGATCGAAAGTACGGACACCTATAACGTCTAAGGTCTGATTTATCAACTTTAACCTTAGATTACATATAACAACTGCATTGACGTTAATAAGATTTAGGAGAATACGTTAATCGCAAATATTGTCGTCGTAATAATGGTCAAAGATATTAGATTTATTGTAAGTTTAGTAATTAGTTGACTTGTCAACCCCACGCTGAATATAATGACTGGAAGTCAATATATTACGCTTAATGCCCTACTACTTCGAAACAAAATTATTTGAATTAAATTTTAAACGTTAAAGGCAATAAGTTAGTCAATGTCGTCGCTAACGCTTTCAATTAAATTAAGTAATATAAAGATATTATTCCCAATACGGCCTAATAACTAACTGATTACGCCTTTCTATATCGTTTAGGTAGTAGAAACCCTTACTTTTACCTTAATCAAATCTTTAACCCCTTATACACCTTTAACCTCCACAATCGTTACGCGGACCATATATTTTAAGGTATTATGTTAGATACAGAAGCAGTAAGGTACTTTATAAAAGGCTATTCGCAATATATAATATTACAGAAGGAAAGAATCATAGTTACTAAGATCAATTGCTACGATACTAGCAAAGCTAAAGTTAACTTTAACCAGGGCGAACAATTATCATTATTAGGGATAACTGTTAGAATAGTATTACATGCAATGCAGTAGATCAACTTTACTTACAGTAAAGTTGACAGTACTTCAAGTTGAATGTATTTCTTTGTAAAGACTTACCACATTGAGTATAAGTCGATTGCAGTACACTGAACTTCACTCTAGAGCACGGGCCAAGCAATTATCCATACAAATTACAGTGTAGATTAGCTAGCAGCCTATCAAACCTAAAACAATACATCTACCATCTGACCACTGTAATACATCTGTTACTTCGACCAATCGAATCGACAATGTTGAAACGTTTAAGGCCTACCAACACTAATCAGTGCTTGTCTGCCTATTAATTTAAGTATAGATAAGTTAAATGAAAGAAAAGGCTACTTTTTAGTTACGCTTTAAGTTATACAACCGTTGGGGTAGAGGAAAGATTCTTGTAAAGGGCCTTTACTGTTGCATTGATTTTCACGGTAGTAAGTAAAAAAGACTTTTAGGCTACGTCGGTTTTTACGGTAGCTTAAAGGTAACAACGGTATCGCTATTCAAAAACACCAAAAAATCGTTATTAATATTTTTTAAAGACGTTAAAATTAACTATTAAAAGTCTTAAAGTTTGGTAGGTTGGCAAACGGATAAGTTAGCACTACTACTGGTTCTACAACTGTAAAAAAAACGACTAATTCTTTACGTTAAATTACCACAATAAATAACTTTTTCCTCTTACCTATTACAACGACCTTCGACCTTACCTTTCATACCAAACTTTTTCCCCTACTTCACTCGTTTCGCCCTTACTTTAATACTTTTCACTTGCAATACCACTTTAATAATTAAGTTTGTTACTTTAAGCGAAAATACCAAGACGCGCCAAAAAACGCCACGTTATGTAACCTTATGCCAAGTTATCAAGTTACCAAGTTGTCAAGTTCTTACGCGATAAAACACCAAGTTTCCTACACCTTAAATCACTATATTCCTAGCCCTATATATATTTTATAATCCAAACCGTTAAAATGGATTTAAGTTACGAATACATAAAAAAATTTAAAGCTTTCGTATTAGTTTTTATCAATTATTACGACCAATAACTTTAGATTACGAATATTGACTGGACCTTAACTAAATCTTACCTGATTAATTACATTAGCTAATACATTATCGACGCGGATCTCAGTGACGAATACGGCCGCGGCGCCCGCGCTTTTCAAGATTTTCGAAAGTTTTTTAATTACTAGACCCTCAATATGTGAAAAAAAAAAATTTAAAGTATAGTCAAGACTAAGTTGAAAAGGGAGGTTATGTGCTATAGTATTTAGATTCCCAATAAGATACTAGTGGGACCGTCAAACCCCTTTTTTAAATTGGCACAATAAGAAGACTGCCCTTAAGATTCTAATCTTTAAGAGCTTTAGGGAAAAATGAAAAGCGTTAAGAGATCCTAACGCTTACACATATATTTTAAGGCACTCCTTACCTACCTTCAGTTAAGTTGAGCTGTTTTACGCGGTGGGGATAAGGAAATTATTAACCTGCTCGTCAATTAAGTATTTTTACGTAATAGTGTAAAGTACATCCTTAGCAGCGGTAGGGCACATGAAGCAACAGCTATTAACGCAGCTAAATGTATTAATATTAGCGCTTTTTACCAGTTAATGAAACAAAATCGTTCAGCTTTTCAAAACATTTAAATAATTATCGCCCCTTAATAATTTACTTGTTAAGCTCTTTAAAAACCTTGCCTTTTTAGATTTACCCATGCGTGGGAACCCATTATAGGTTTTACTATAAGACTTTATTATTTGGGCTGGATAACTAGCAATTACCCCTAGCACCATATCTTGAAGGTTTTAAGGCTTAAAACGCTAGGAGACACCATTTACAATTGTAACGATTACCGCGACCTTCCTTCAAAACCCGTTAAAATGGTTAATATCAACTATAAACTTATAATGGATTTCGCTAAGATTTGGAATGATACAAAGAAGTATAATGTAAAGCCTTACAATATCTTCGATACCAAGATAATGCCTTTTCAAAAATTTGCAAATAAATGGAGGTTTCCTCTTTTGGTTTTTACTTATTATTTCCCAGAATCCTCATAAGGTACGCTAAGGATTACTACCTAACCTTTTTAATTTAACTAACCACGTTTTGCGAAATTTATGATAACATAAAGAATTACTTCGAATACGACATTTACTTGGCATAATACCATATAGATTAGGCTACTACGAGATGGAATATAATAATATCGAAAAAGTAAGAGGAGGAAACACTAATGGACGTGTTTAATCAGATGTTTAATAAGCTGATGTTATGTTAGAAGGTAATGAGGAAAGCTTATATTGGCGAAGCTATATTTCGCGAGTAGGTACAAGTAGTAGTTACGGGCATTGACGAGTTTCAATACGCTTTATAAAGGTTAGATACCACCTGCAAAGGCTTCTTTAACTAGTTACATTTCTCATTTGCCACTGTAATAACGCATATACCAAACTCGCTTGGTATATACTCCTAAGTAGACAACTTTCTTAACGTAGAAAAAAAAGACCTTGTAGTAGTTAACTACTTCGACCGTAAATACGGGCTTCTATAATATCTAAAGCTTGGTTTATCGACCTTAACCTTAGATTGGAGGAAATAATTACGTTAACGTCAATAATATTTAGGCGGACCCGTTAATCGAAGATATCATCATCATAATAGTAGTAAAAGATATTAGATTTATAGCAAGTCTGATTATTGGTTAACTCGTCACCCTCCAGCTAAAAGTAATAACCGAAAGGTAATATACTACATCTAATACCCTATTTTTTCGAAACAAGATTACTTAAATTAAATCACAAACATCAAAGGAGATAAGCTAATTAACGTCGTCGCTAACATCCCTAAGTAGATTAAGTGACATAAAGATACTGCCATTGATATGGCTTAGTAGTTATCCAACTATGTCTTTTTATACCGTTTATGTGGTAAAGACCCTTACCTTTACCTTAACTAAGCCCCGAACCCCTTATATACCTTTAACTTTTACGATCGTTACGTGGACTACATGTTTTAGGGTATTATATTAGATATATGAGTAGTAAGGTACTTAATAAGACGCTATTCATAGTATGTAGCACTGTAGAGGAAAAACATTACAGTTACTAAAATTAACCGTTATGATATTAGTAAAACCAAAGTTAGCTTTGGCTCGGTCGAATAACTATAGTTATTAAGAATAACGGTAATTCAAACTATTATGGGAGTAATTACAATTTACATCCTTAAATCCCCTATTTTTTTTTCTTTTTTATTTAAAGAACATAAACACTTTCGGTGTTAATATCGACGTTAACGCAGACGAGAAGCTTAAAAACGACTAAAGGGTTTTACTTGCCCTTAAGTGGAGGCATTTATAGTTTTATTTTTAAGGTCTGGAAGTAGTAGTGTTAAACCTAACGAAACCAGAAATACGTCAACTATACCAGCGTTTTAATTACCTAATTATTAACAGGTTATACAAAGTCCTAAAGTCCCTATATCATAAAAATATGGAATACTTTACCTTAAAAGTAATTGAAAGGCTGTGCTACTATTACTAAACGTATGCCTAAGCCCCCCAAAGATTTAAGTTTATATTAAAAGACAATTAGGATTTTAATTGAGAGATTTTTATTATTGTATTTTACTTGAATAATAAGCCTGTTTTTTACGTCATAAATTCAGCAACTTCTTTTTATAGGGCTAAGTTCTTAAAATCCTTTTCGGAAAAAAATATATGGTAAACATTAAGAATGTTGTGGATTGACATGTACCTGGATTTACCTAACGTCATTGTTTACAATGCCGGTATAAACTTTATTATGGTGAAATTCTAAGAAGATATTAAGATAATAGGTATCTAGTGTAAATAGGTACCTGTAAAAGTCTATTGGAGTATTGAAAAGGTTAAAAGAGCATATATCTTACTTTGCCGAACATATAATATTTTTACGTTATCAATTGAAAGCTTTACGGATTCTGAGGCATGCCTATAAATAACGTAAAAGACTTGAATAACACTATGGGCTTTAATAGCCTAGTGCCTACTCTCCTAGTTTTTGAAGCGTAATTATGTTTAACGAGTGAATTTCCGCTCTTGGAAAATACTCAGAAACGTGTTACGGCTTATAGCAAAAATTTGAGGGAATTGCGAAAAATTCGGCACGCCGCTAGGTTAATAAAGCCCTTAATACCAGAAAAGGCCTTTTAATAATCAACGTGTTTATTTTTCCGTTGTAAAACAAAGTCCTCGTATAATGGAAGCCGGGTAAATAGAAGGGTTTATATAAAATATTGAGTATCGCAAACTCTAAAGTAGTTGTTAAAACTGCTAACGGTCTTATACCCTTTCGAACCATTTAGGTTAAAACTTATATTAGGGGTATTAAAGATAAAGACCCTTAATCATCTTAAGTTAAACGACTAAGTTAATACGAACTTCCTCTACCTGTTATCGACAAGCTAATGCAACGTCGCTAGTACAGACAACTCCTGGGGAAAAAAATGTTAAAAAGGAGGAATATATATCGGGGCTGATCTACAATACTGTTTAGGTAATTAACAAAGAAAAGTAGAACGAAAATTTGGCATTAAACCTTGGAGTATAAAAAATTATCAATACATTTAAAAGACCTTGTAAAGAAAGTGACCGGGTTGAAATTAACGGCTTATTAACCTAAGGGGTTATACAATTCATATAGAAGATCGACTTTAACTTTTAAAACACGAACGTTATGATTTTTGAATCTAGGATTATTTACGAGGTTAAGGGTAAAACTATGGGGCGGTCGTACAAAGAATCACGCCTAGTCGCTTAAATATATAATAATAAAGGTAAAGATTAAATCCTTATATAGTCACTAATTATTTAAAATATTAGCTAGCGTTTAGTGGTTACTTTAATAGCAAATTTACTAGTGAAAACTAAGGTAAGTTTATATTTAATGGTTGTAATATAATGTAAGCCTATACGTAATGAACAACAAATTTACAACGGATCGTATTATTAAAGCTACCATAGGAATTACGTGCCATTTACCCTTTAAACACGGTAATACGTTGTATTAAGTTATTATACAAATTAGCTAAAATAGTTGTTTACTAGTTTTTAACTTATTAGTTGTTATTCAAATTACGGCTAACAATAAAATCCTTAACGTACGATTCGTGTTTACTAATAACGTAAGAAAAATATTTTGGTATAATGGGTATACAAATTAACGATACTTTATTTATTCGGAATAGTTTGCTTTGTGGAATTGAAATAGAAAACAATTAATAACTTTAAGTTTTAAAATTATAAACCGGTAACAACGTTGATAGAAAATACTTAACTGTACTTTAATAAATCGTTAGTTCGTATACTTAGTATTAACGTCGGTCTTAGCTTTCGTTAAGAGGGTTAGGGCGCTATTTTAGCTATAATTGACAAGACTAATGAGACTAAAACTTAACGGTACCTGGATTAACTTACTTAAAATAGTTATATTATTACGTTATGACAACCGAAAGCCTTTTACAATTTATCCATTATCATATATGTATAAATGTTAATGGATAAGAACTTCAACCGGTTGAATAAAAGGTTTAAATAGCAAATACGACACCTAGACCGCGGGATTGATATGGTTTTAATCGATGTTTTAAATGTTAAGTTAATTATTTTTACGGACGGGTTCTTTAGAAATAACACCGAACTATTTTTATGAATCGGCTTCCTAATAACCCTTATTAATGAAAATAAACAGGAAAACTAGGTTAACATTATTGGCAACTTAATTTACTAGATCTCCGTTAAGTATAAAAGGATTATACAAAACGTGTTGAATTAAAATGTTTACAGTATAATAGCGGGTTTTAACTTAAGTATAGTAATATGGAAAACCCTTAACATTATTACTAGGTAATTAAAAATTCCTCCTATCCTAGTGGTAATTTATATAGACTCGAAAATTCTTTTCGAATACCTTTCGAAACTCGGGATCACTAGTAAAAAACGCCTAATGATCGACGTAATGGCATTTCGCAAAGCCTACGAAAGGAAAAAGATTAAGGAATTCCGATCAATCTATAGTAAAAACAACCCCGCTAACGCTATAACGAAAGAATTACCAAACAAAGCCATAAAAAGGTTTATAGATAGTAATAAGCTAATTATACGAATAGAGGGTTATGTTAATAAATCGCACAGATGGCCCAAATTACATAACGTCGGGTAGAGATGTGTCGGCAAACTAAAAGATTATCAGGGGATTGATGATAACTTTTTTAAGTGGTATTGGTAAAGTGGAAACTTGTAAAGGTTTGTGACATAAGAACTTTTGGTAAAAGTTAATAAATTCGAACCTCGGAGCAACGGAGTAATTAAGGTCAAATAGGGTTTATTTTCATATAATTGGATGCAATTCAGTATGACAGTCAACTGGAATTGATAAGAGTCTGTCCAGTGGATGAGAAGGCAATTCAGTGGTAACTGAAAAAGATTAATTAGCTACACTAACGTGCGCGCACAAACTAAAAAGCTGCCAGTGTTGGAATAGTATTACATACAGTATAGTAGGTTGACTTTACTTATAGTAAAGTTGACTGTATTACAAGTTGAGTGTATTGCTTTGCGGAGACTTACAGTATTGAGTGTAAGTCGAGTGTAGTACATTACACTTCACTCTAAGGCATGGGCTAAGCAATTGGCCATACAAATTACAGTGTATACTGGCTAGCGGTCTTCCAAACCTAAAACAATATATCTACCATCTGACCACTGCAATACACCTATTACTTCGACCAATCGAATCAACAACATTACAATATGTAAGACCTACCAACAAAAACGTTAATTTAAATTAT
Organism: Anisogramma anomala; assembly: GCA_038502455.1. NCBI lineage: Eukaryota > Fungi > Ascomycota > Sordariomycetes > Diaporthales > Gnomoniaceae > Anisogramma > Anisogramma anomala. The sequence goes on along the minus strand of JASMMZ010000003.1, from coordinate 13,338,387 downwards.
TGCAAAATTTATTACGTTCCATAACCTTAAGTCTCTTACCCCTTTTCTTTTTTTATTTAAATAATATAAAGACGTTCGGCATTAATATCGATGTTAACGTAAACGAATTGGTTAAAAACATCCAAAGGTTTCTACTTACCTTTAAGTAGGGGTACCTATAGTTTTATCTTTAAAGCTTGGAAACAATAGTATTATATTTAATAAAGCTGGAAATACGTTAATTACACCAGCGTTTTAACTATCTAGTCATCAATAGGCTATATAAAAACCTAAAGTTTATAAGGCATAACAATATGAAATAATTTACCTTAAAGGTTATTGAAAAAAAATTGCTATTACTACTAAACGTATATTTAAACCCCTTAAAAGTTCAAATTTATATTGAAAAACAACAAGGATTATAATTTCTAAATCTTTATTAATTTCTCTTATTTAAATAATAAACCTATTCTTTACGTTATTAATTTCGCAACCTCTTTTTATGGGGTTAAGTTTATAAAGTCACTTTTGGAAAAAGACATACAGGAAACATTAAACATATTGTGGATTAACACGCAACTTGGTTTACCTAACGTTGTTGTTAACGATGCTGGTATAAACTTTGCCGCGGTAAAATTTCAAGAAAATGCTAAAATAATAGGTATTTAGTATAAATAAGTACTTGTAAAAGACTACTAAAATATTATAAAAGTTAAAAAAGAATACGCTTTACTTTGCCGAATGTATAATATCATTACTTTGGAAATTAAAAGCTTTATGAATTCGGAAGCACGTTTATAAATAGTAGTAAAAAGCCTTAATAATACTATAATCCCTAACAGTTTAATGCTAACGCTCCTAGTTTTTAAAGTATACTTACGCCTAACGAATGAATCTCCGCCTTCGGCAAGTACTTAACAGCTTGTTATAGCTTATAACAAAACTTCAAGGAAATTACGAAGAGAATAGGCACACCGCTAGGTTAATAACTCCCTTAACACTAGAAATAGCCTTTTAATAATCGACGTTCTTATTTACCGTTATAAAGTAAAGTCCTCCTATAACGAAAGCCGGGTAAATGAAAAAGCCTATTTAAAATATTAAGTATCACAAACTTTAACGTAATTGTTAAAACTATTAACAGTCTTATATGCTTTTGAACTACTTAGGTTAAGCCTTATATTAGGAATACTAAAGATAAAGACCTTAAAGCCCTTTAATTTAAACGACCGAACTAATATGAATTTTTTTTATTCGTTATCGATAAACTGATGAAACGTCGTCAATACGAACGACCCCCCAAAAAAAAATTAAAAAGGAGGAATATATATCAGGGTGTATTTACAATACTGCCTAAGTACATAGGAAAAAGAGAGACGATGAAGACTTAATACTAAAACTCCGAGTATAGAGGATTATTGAAACCTTTAATAAACCTTTTAAGGAAAATGACAAATTTGAAATTAACGGCTTACTAACCGGGGGAGTTATATAATTCGTACCGAAAACCAACTTTAACTTTTGAAACTCAAATGTTACAATTTTTAAATAAAGGATTATTTATGGGGTTAAAGATGAAACTACCAGGTGGCTGTACGAAAAATTACGTTTAATCGCGTAAGAATACGGTAATAAAGGTAAAAACCGAATCTTCATACAATTATTAACGATTTGAAATATTAGTTAAAATTTGAAGTAAGTTGATACTTAAAAGCCATAATATAACGTAAGCTTACACGTAGTTAATAATGGATTTATAACAGATCGTATTATTAAAGTTATTTTAGGAATTCCGTGTCTTTTACTCTTTAAGCATGGTGATACGTTATATTAAACCATTATATGAATTGGTCAAAACAGGAGTTTACTGGTTTCTAACTTATTAATCATACTTTAAATTACCGCTAACGATGAAATCTTTAACGTACGACCTGTATTTATTGGTAAGGTAAAAAGAGGATTTCGATATAATGGGAATATAAATTAAAAATACTCTTTTTGTTGAAACGGTTGGTTTTATAATATGAAAATAAAAAACGATTAAGAACTACAATTTATAAAATTACAAGCCGGTAATAACGTTGAAAAAAACACTTAGTTGGATTTTAATAAATCTTTAACCCGTATACTTGATATCAATAGCGGCTTTAACTTTCGTTAAAAAGGCTAAAACGTTATTGTAGTTATAATTAATAAAATGAACGAAATTACAGCTTAACGGTACCTCAAATAATGTATTTGAGGTAGTTATATCATTACCTTATATTAACTGAAAGCCTTTTATGACCTATCTATTACAATAAAAGTACAAATAATAACGAATAAAAAATTTAACCGGTTAAATGAAAAGCTCGAGTAGAAAATGCGAAACCTTAACCCCGGAATTGATATAATCCTAATCGATCTTTTAAAACCTACGTTAATAATTGTTACAAACGAGTCTTTTATGATGATACCGACCTATATTTACAAATCGGCTTTCTCATAATTCTGGTTAATAAAAATAGTTGAAACCCCTAATTTAGTATTATTGGTAATTTAATTTACTTAACCTCCGTTAAGTGTCATAAGAATATACTAAATATATTGTTTTTAAATGTTTACGGTATAATGACGGGTTTTAACATAAACATCATAATGTGGGAAACTTTTAACATTATTATTAGGCAATTAAATGTTTTTTCTATCCCGGTAATGATTTATACTAACTTGAAGAGTTTTTTCGAATGCCTTTCGAAACTCGAAACCATTAGTAAGAAACGCCTGATAATCGATGTAATAGTACTTCGCAAAGCTTACGAAGGGAGACAAATTGAGAAATTTCGATAAATCAATGGCAAAGATAGCCCCACTAACGCCATAATAAAAGTATTACCAAATAAAGCTTTGGAAAGGTTTGTGGATAACAATAAGCTAACTATACAAATTGAGGGCTATTTTGATAAACCACCTAAACGGCCAGGATTACGTAATAGTGGATAAGGATATACTAGCAAATTGAAAGGTTGTTAGGGGATTCATAGTAATTTATTTAAGAGGTACGATTTAAGTGAATGCTTGTGATGGAGGTTTGCAAAGGTTTATGGCGTAAGAACATTTTGTAGAAGTTGATAAATTCGGACCTCGGGGCAATGTAGTAATTGAAGTTAAATGGGATTAATTTTTATATCATTGGGTATAATTCGGTATTAAAGTTAACTGGAATTAACAGGGGTCTGACTAGTCAACGAGGAGGTAATTTAATAGTAACTGGAAAAGATATGTCAGCCACATTAACGTGTGCGTACAAACTAAAAAGCCGCTAGTATTGGAATAATATAACATATAATACAGTAGGTCAACTTTACTTACAGTAAAGTTGATTGTACTGTAAGTTGAGTGTATTACTTTGTACAGACTTACCGCATAAGATGTAAGTCGAGTACAGTACACTACGCTTGACTCTAGGGCATGGGTCAAACAATTGGTCATACAAATTACAGTGTAGACCAGCTAGCAGTCTACCAAACCTAGAACAATAAATTCACCATCTGACCACGCAATACTACTGTTACTTCGACCAATCGAATCAACAACATTGCAACGTCTAAGAACTACCAACAGGTAACTTAAAATTGTTATTGGTACGCTCACGTATTTAAAGAATTTTTTTAAAAGGATCCCATTTCTACGTTATCTACAAACAATGTAGCTATTGCATTTTTTCTTACCGGGGACTGTATCGATGTCGGTAAACTCTAGAACCTATTCTCGTGAAGTAAGTAAGTAGAAAAGTAATCGTTAGATTAGTATTGTAGTATTAAAAAGATATGGAAGAAGTATTTCAGAGAGGGCACGCTACGGATAGGAGGTTATAAACTTTTCATTCAGGCAGTAGCCCTTTTGCTGTGCGCTTTGGAATACTTATTCCAGACCGTTCCATACACTACCATACGGCTTAGAATAGCCATTCCAAACCGCTTCATGCACGATGCACTTTACATTTTGCAAAATTGTAGCGTACAACGTGATACGTTATCGTGCATTCAACAAAAATGCACCTCAATATAGTATACTGCCATTAGGCCTATGTATACTATTTATAAGGGTATATAGTAATATATATACATATAATCTTTTCTTCTTTTCATTTACCTATAGTTTAGTAACAATAATGTAATTATAGCGGTTACATATATATAGTTTTGTAATAACAGTATAGTTATAAAGATCTAAATTAGCAGTTCCCGTAACTATAGTATAATTATAACATTAATTGTAAAGGTTTAAATTAGTACATCCTGGTCGCGGTGGTAATTATAAAGGCTCAGATTAGTAGTTTCTAACCGTTGTAGTGATTATAGTTAAGGCCTGGTTAATATAGTTAATTGGTAATGATATAGTTGTTAATAACGTTTTTTGTCGGTCTCAATAGGGTGTAATGATTATACTAAATACCCGTGAGTATGTAGAAGGTGTTAGAGGGTTTATGTTATCAAGAAGGTAGTAGAGATGCTGAGTGAACAATATCGCAACCGTACAAGTAATTATAAAAAGCCGTAAGACTATTCAGATATGTATACTAAATACTTAGATTGACAACTGAAGAGCTATGAAGGAAATACTATCTATATGGTGCTGACCGTGTCCTTATATCTTTTATCCTTCATACTGGATCGCTATGATCCTCCGTTCTCTGTATCATCTTGGATCGCTATGATCTTTTATAATCCATCACGTGACTTTACTTCGTCATCGTGGCTGATATAACTTCAGGCTTCTCAGTGGCACAGTTGCATACTAGCCCGTTTCCTGACCTAACCGCTATCTGGATCATGAAACAGGGGTGTAATTACATTATTATTGTACGGGTGATTCCGTAAGGGTGATTCCGTAAGGGTGATTACGCCGTCACGTGATTCTAGGTTAATATAGAAATGATATATCGCTATCCGTTTAGGTAAAACCTTTTTCTTTTCCCTTTTAAGGACGTGTATTATTAATTAATACAAATACCTATTTCAATTTAATTTAAACTTTATCCTAATAAACTAATTTAAATCGCTTTAATAAATAGGTTACTTAACCAATACCTATATACTAACCTCTTTTTTAAATAAATAATGCGTTAAAATAGGATAGCTAGACGCCGGCTGACGCGAAAGCACCGCCGCGCCACTACAGCCACTACAACTGCAATCGCCACCGCCATTAACAGCTCGCCTTTAATGGGCACAATCTCCTTTATCGCTATTACCCCACCCACCGCCGTCACCTCGCCCGCCGCTGCCACCCCGCTGGCCCCGTTAAGTCCCGCCACCGCTTCCCCCTTTTCGGTTTCGTATTTTCCCGCCGCCACCGTTACGTCGTTACCTGCCGCCGCCACCTTTACCTCCTCACCAGCCCCGCCTACCTCTATCGCTATCGTCACTCCTTACTTTTGCCTTTTTCCCTCGTCCTTCCCATTAAGCCCCTAGGAGGATAAACGTGAGATTCTAAAGTTATAAACCTTACTTTCTCCCTACAGGTAAAAACCACCTTACCTGTAAGGCCCTCTCCACGCTGCAAATGTAACCTAACAAAGCTTTTCCGCGGTTAATATTATTTAAATTTACCCGTATATATGCCTTTAATTTCCTCGTAAATAAGGAGTAGAAGATGGACCTGTTTCATTGCCTGGAGCTTCGTATCACTAAGATACGTCGCGAGGCCGTTTTGACGTGTAAAACTTTAAAGCGGCATACCCGAGTCCATAGCCCTAGGTCACTAATAGATAGGTACTACGTGCCATGTATCACGTCCATAGCCGCAGGCAAGTCCGTTAGTAATTACTACGAAAACGGAAAGCTTTTGGCCCGCTATTATCGTTATGAGTGGACTGGCAATGGATACGCCCCCATTTTATTAATCATAAGACCGTAAGCCGAGGCCGTATTATGCGCCCACCGACTTTATAGTAAATCTACCGATCTTAAAAAATCTCCTTTATTAAAAATACAATACCCAGAGCGCTTCAAAAAACAGTTGCGGTTGTAAATAACTAAAACAAACCGATGCTAATTAGTACTAGGCGCTAACCGGCGGATTAAGTAGTTGGCAACCGCTATTACTATCTGGAAACGAGGCTTACACGTATATTACGTAGGCGAGTTTCACGATATTATCACGTGTTGCCGTAAAAAGGGTAAAAAGCCCCTTACGCCTTTGCCTAAAGACATACGACCTAAGGTGTAAGGCCATATCCTTGCTAATGCCAGTAATATTAATAGTGATGATAGCGGTGACGTTAACATAAAGGGAAGGGGTAATGGGAATGATAGTAGTAACATGACAACGTTTCTCTTTTCCTTTAACAGTGGATAACTACTTTTCAAGCCAGGCCGGCGTACCCAACCATAATATAATACTTTATATTGAAATATTATAACTTCGCACAAAACAATCGTTTATAAATAATAAATATAACTTGGAAAATATTGAATAAAAAAGGTTATATACTAAAATCGATACGGTATTGTAGATTGAAATAGAAACGAGCAAGTAGTAAAATACTTAATAGGTTCGAAGTATGTTTGGTAAAAAGTGAAATTATATTAAAAACGATATGAAGTCGTAAATTTGAACCGAAAAAGAGAGATAAGGGGAAAAAACAATCGTGTCGAAAGGTATAGATCGGAGTGTAACGATGATCTAAAAGCGGTGCGAAATGATAGATATAAATAGAGAAAGTCGAAGAACGGAGAAGTTGGTAGAGTCGAAATGTGTAAAGCAAAGCGTGACAAAATATTAGGAACGGTGCGGAATAATAGAATTAAATAAAGGTATAAATTGTAGAGCAATGTAAATAATGTATTTCGGAGCGCTTTAAATTAGCGAAAGTGTTGTAATAGCCTATTAAGTTCGTAAAACCTTTTTAACAACCCTAACAAACAGTATATTTGTCGATATTAATATTTCTAATATTCTGTTCGGGGTAACTTTAGTTATTTCATCTGTTGGATTAGACTTTCCGTCGATTTACCTTATTTCTTCGATTTTATAGCGTTTATATAACTCGCGTAAAACTATAAAATCAATTACGAAACTTTTTTCATTCGTAAAACCTAATTTAACCAAATATTTTTAAAGCGAAAAAAATTTAATATATATAACGAAAAGGATAAGCCGCAAATTAAGGTCGGAAATAATTATCCGGATTATTATAGTTATAGTAATACTCGAATCGAAACCTTTAACTATGTTATAAATTTCGGAAACAAAAACGCTTTTTGTAACTGTTTTATACTTAGTAAAACTTTAATAAAAAATGTTTTTACAAAGAGTAAAGCCGTTTTGGGCCGATATTTTGTTACTGAGGACTAAAATGAAGCCCATTTACAAATTTTAATCGAAGTTGTTCACGAAGAATCCGGTAATAAAAATAAATAGCTTTATAATATGTATAGCCAACAGTATAAATTGCAAACCGAATTTTGGATTGTGTATTTGTTATTAAAGCCGCTTGTTAAACGCTTTACATATATTTTCTAAAGGAGAAGTTTGGCATTTCGCAACGACCAAAAGGTTAAATAACGCTTCCGATTATATTATAAAAACAAACTAAACGCTACATATGCGTTAGCATTTGTATTTTTCAGCCCGTTTTACGCTATTTAAAACGATCAAGGTAACTCTGTTTAAATATCCTTTATGTAAATCCAAGGATGCTATTCCGAATAATAATAGTGACATTATTAAAGTCGATTATATAGTCCTTCATTAGATACGCTTTAGGTCTCGCTTTTAGGCCGGCTTTTAAGAGTTGCCTTTTTTTTAAAATGCGGAAAACTACGTGTTATATAACGTTAATGTATCGTCTATTTATATATCTATTAATGTAAAGCCTTCCGAGAGGATTATTAATACTAATAGGTATGGGTAGAAGGTTAAATTAGTTATTACGAACCGTTTTTTACAATACTTTTAGTAAGTGTTATATCAATAAACACCAACTTTAGCCAGGCTATAAAGTGATTTTATAATACGTAAAATCGTTTTAGGTGAGTGGTATTTTTTAAAAAATCCTTTGGTATATCGGCGTAAATACGTCGTTTAACCCGTTTTTTAGACTGAGTATATGCATACATTCTGTTACGAGGTTCGACATTTAGGCTGTATGGTGTATCAAAAGGGCTGTAAGCGTAATAATTAAGCGGTAATTAACCCGTTATAAAGTAGGTGACTAGGTTATATTATCCTGTTTACTATTGTTATTATAACCTTCAATAAATATACGGGTTTTTTCGTAAAGATTTTCGGTTTTATTCTTAATTTCGTAAACGAGACGAGTGGGAAAAATTCTATAGGCGCTATAAATCTCTAGGTCAAATTGTTTAAAGTGGAATATGTTCTGGTTAATTAATGTAGAAATTTCTATTTGAGTAGATTACTTGAACAGAGTACCTAAGTTAGTGATAATACCGTTGTAGCGAAGCTTCAGGTTAAGTTCGCAGTTTGCAATTCCCTTTTAAGTAAATAAGGAGTTTATAATAAAGTTTCCGGAGATTTTTTTTGATTTTCGAGCTGAAGAGGCAGCCTTAACAACGAGGTATTGGTAGGGTTGGTATAAACGAGCCGCTTTAGTTTGGTGGGAGCGGTCAGATACGGGATTTGAAGGGTAAGTTAAAATTAGAAGCGGCTTTAATTCATTATTTTAGGGGGTATTTTGTTAACGGTTTTGTTCGGATTACGGTTTCGGACCGCTTCTTTTGGGTTTTTGCCTATACTCACGTACTATTATCTAATACAACGAATTTATATCATTTAGTAAATTAACGAGCACGTTATGGCATTTAAATCCATTAATCTTTTAAAGGCCAGTTTTTATGTCCTTGGTTTCCCAAACTAGGACTTTAAATTACAATAACAATTTTAAAACACCGGTTTTTCGTAGGCCGGTTTTTGTAGCTAACGTTTTAGATACATCGTTTTAAGCCTATAAGAAATGTAATATTACCATAGCCCTCGTTACAGTATTCGCCCTTTACACTGTGGTTAATAATAACGTAGAGTTTACATAAATATTCGGATAAGTATTGAAAACAAGAAGTGTAGGGATAAGTTTATTTAGATTCAAGGTGTTGTTAACGGCATTAACCTTTATTTAAAGGATAGATTCCTTAGAATTAATACCTTTTAATTTTCTAAATAATATTATGTACGATTCTTTAAACTATTAGTAGTACTATTTACATTTCCTAATACCTTATAAGGATTTTATTAGAATTTACTTATACTTCTTATCAGCTATCCGAGCCTTAATACGTTATTCGATAAAGTTAAAGGTTGTATTAACATCGTACGTAATCCAGTCGAGAGGACCAAAGTAAATTTTAACTAATAGTTAATTAAAGCGTCCTAATAGTTTGCAGTGAAAGCGTTTCATATAAACTTGGTGGCTTGAAATAATATTGTTGCATTGACAGTGTAAAAGATAGGTTAGCTATTTAAATATATATTATTAATAATTACTTCGTACTTAAAATTCATATCGTCTTAAAGAAGGAACTTGAATTGGTACGGGGCTTGTAAATGTAATTGGTATTTGTAGTAAAACTTTTAGATGGTGTTAAATGCATCTTTTCCTATATCTATATAGCTTATGGCGTAAAGTAAGCGTAAAAGGCGTTTTATAACCGGGTATCTGAATCGGTGGTGAAAATTTCGTAATTCTGGTTACGTTAAGTAAATAACCTTTATTTTATGTATTTCGAAAAAAAACTACAGGTAGTCGAACTTATGCTGAAGCAGTACGGATACGCTATTCGAAATGTGGATAAGTTAATTGGTCATATTCTAGACCTTGATTCCAATTTTATTTATATGAGAAAATAAAAGTTAAAATAGTGTTTTCGAATTCATTACGTAACACCTAACCGGTTCGGATCACGTGTTTATAACGATCTGTTATGACCTAAGAACATCGGAGGGTCAGAACACAGGCCAGTATGGGGCTAAGCCACTAAGAACCTGATATCCAACACATCAGGTGGAGATATATCTCTTATGTCAGCAACCTTAGGGTTAGGGTTATGCACTAAGGATCATTGGAATCATGTTTCGATCCAACAGATCCAAGATCATTAGGATTATGTTTCGATCCAACATGATCCAGCACTGAAGGGGTATGAAGGATTAAAAATATAAGGAAACGATCAGCACCACATAGATAGTATTTCCTTCATAGCTCTTCAGTTGTCAATCTAAGTATTCAGTCTCAGTATATTCTGAATAGCCTCACGGCTTTTGATCATTACTTGCACGGTTGCGATATTGTTCACTCAGCACCGCTGCTATCTTCTTGATAATATAAACCCTCTGACACCTTCTATATACTTACGGGTATTTAGTGTGATCATTACACGATCTTCCTAAGTAATAACACTTTATATTTACTAAACAAAACCTTTCGGTGTTCTCCTATTCGGTTTCACTGGAACTTTGTAAAATTCGTTACAAACGCGTCGGATTGTTGTTTTCCAGTCGTTGAAATCTCAGTAGCATGTAATGATCACACTAAATACCCGTGAGTATGTAGAAGGTGTTCAGAGGGTTTATGTTAGCAGTAAGGTAGCAGAGGTAACAAAGGTGCAATATCAAGACTGTGTTCGAGTGATGATCAGAAGCCGTTAGGCTATTCAGGTGTGTAGACTGAATACTTAGATTGACAACTGAAGAGCTATGAAGGAAATACTATCTATCTTGGTAATGAAAGTGTCCTTATATATCCGCGCCTTCATACGTCTTCAGTGTAGGCTCGACTGGCTCGATACCGAGTCCATCGAGTCTCACACCATGCTGACCCTAACCCTTGTGTACGGTGTGTCTGTTGTGGATCCCTGGTGCCTGCCGAGAGGCTGTGTCCAACCGATTTCCTTTGTTATCTGCTGCGGGGCCGCCGCTGGTGCGCCCTGCAGATGTTGGGTCATAACATAGCACTAGTATCAGATAGAATTCCCTAACAACGGCTATCGTATTTATCTGAAAGTGCAAATTATAACGTTATATAGGCGTTAAACACTCTGTTCACATAGTTCAGGCCTATGATGTATAGAAAAAAGGCGTTTCATAGCCTTACGAAAATACGTTAGGCGGTTTTATCGTCGTGGGCCGTTAGGTAAGTTTTTTCGCTTTTAAAGCCTTTATAGTTAGATGTGTATTCGTAAGGATGAGTATTTAAGATATTATCTACGCCTTCGCATTTTGTTACATATATTGTAAAGTTGGTTTTTATCAAGTTTTCAAATGTACAATCGGCCTAAAATTATCGTTTGATCTGAATCTACTCGTGAATGGGGTAATTAATAAAGTAATAGCCTATTTTACCACATACGATACACCGCTTTTACAAATTCACGAAGCTTCATATATTTTTTCGCAAGTATTATTATAGTCGCGATACGTTTCGTTTATTTTCGAACGATTGTTCCTGTCCTCTATTGATAAGGTTTTCTCCTCAATACCTATACATTAGGCGCTCGTTTTACTTTGGGTATACTTTTAGTCTTCAATCCAAAACATAGAAGATAATTTCGGCAAGGTTTTTTTTTGTGATTTGGCCTTCTCCTTTACTTTTATCAGTTATATATACTAATCCTAAATTCGCCCGCTAGCGTATAAAAGTTTCAAGCGATATTTTAAGGCTTGTATAAAAGGCCTTCAAGTTTTTTTTTTATGCTTAAAAATAAGAAGTTGAAATTCGGGTTTCCGTTACATAATTTCATTACTACTTAAATAAATAGTTTATCTCCCTTATATTCCGGTTTAAAGGCTGTCTGGCACCTTTGGAACTTAGTTAATAAGGCGGTAAAAATTTCCTATAGATTTTTATCGGCGTTTTCATTTTGGTTTTTTACGGATTCCTAAGTTTTACCAGTTCAATCCTTATCATAAAGTTCGTAATGAATTTGAATATCTAAGTGGGATTTCAAGCGGTTATAACGCTTGACAAATATATTCACCTACGTAAAATGGTATATAAAATATTTTAAGCTTACCCAAATAGTATACCAGGTAAGATAATATAAAACTGGAAAGGTTCGATATCTAGTTTTTTATATATATCAGGTATAGCATATATCTTATTATCGAGTACATTATATGGTTTACTATTATAATTATCATCCCTATCATAAAGTCTGACGAAGTTGGTAAGATTTATAAAATCGCTTTTATCAGTGGGAAAGTAGTGCGGTAAAAGGTTACGACAAAGGTTGTAGTTGGTAGGTATCGGTTTATAGGGTACGTATAACCGTTTCGCACCGTTCGTTCATTTTTAAAACAAGGCGTTTTCGTTATTTAGGCTACTCCTTTCGTAGAAGAGTTGGTCGTTAACGGTAATTGGAGTACGGTCTTTTTTCGGTTTTGGTTCGTAATTACGCTTTAGGGAGAGTTCTTGTTCAATCCTTGTTATGGATAATCGTTATGGTGCCCCCTTTTCTTCCGTCGATTCTTCTAGTTCTGTTTCCACTTCTCGGCGGGCGTTTAGCCTTATTAAGCGCCATATCTCAATCTGTGGTGGCTTTCTTAGCCTCGGACCGTTATTTTAAATAAGATTTCCTGGCGTTTCCTTAACCAGTATCCGTTTATAAATTTCATTTTTATCACTTTATTTTTTTATCCATTTTGGAATTTATATAAGTTGAGCCGTTGTCGTTAGGACTTTTGCCAATCGAATATTATTTCTACCGGTTGTATTAATAATTTTATTTTACAGTTGCTTGCATAGTATTTTCAAAATCATACTATTAACTACACGCTTCATATCCAGCGTCTAGTTTATAAAGTCCTCTGTAAAATTATCGAATAGGTTGCGCCTATCGATTTTGCTATTATAATAGTTAAAACTTATGTTAATTACATACGTATTAGCCGTATACGGGTCCAAATCTTTTACTAATACTACGATTTAATTATCCTATAAGTTAAGGTCTAAGTATTTCAGGATATTGCCGCGAAACGATATATAAATAACAAGGGATTTCATATATTTATTAACCTTTGCTAGATCCATTTTTGGTGGGGCCATTGTGTATTTAGGTTTGCCTAAAAGCGATACAAATTTTTAGATTCGTGCCGTATCAATATTTAAATACGTCCAAGTTTTAAAGTCTAAGGTTGTTTGGCAAATACAAAGTAAATAAAATAATTAAAGCGGTCGAAGTAAAGTTACCAACGATTATTAATATAAATAAATTTTAAACTATACGCAAATAAAACTTAATTATAAACCAGTTATGCATTTCAAATGAGTTTGATGAACGTTTAATAACGTTACGTTAGCCAAAAAAACTATGAAAAACTCAAACTTCGTAAAACCTAAATTCAAAATGTATAGGGCGAACGTAAAAGAACTAACAGGGTAAAGGACGTAAAAAGTAGACAGGGTAAAGGAATTGTAGGTGTAGGAAAGTATAGTGTGTAGTTTGGTGTTTGGTAAACAGTCCAAATTAACGTATTGTAGTTGTTTTTGTTAAAACGAACGGTTCGAATAGTATATTCGTAACTAGTTTTAAGTTAAGTAAATGGTTTGGATGTTATATTGGTAACTGTTTCTATATTTCACGAACGGTGTGGATTATCAATTTTTAATCGGACGGGTCCTAACGAAAGATTCTGAAACTTGGTGATTTTAACTTACATAGCCTGGTATAGAATAATACGCTTTCCAAAAAGTGCTTAGATACGTTTAAAGCGCCAATACAAATTGACGGTTAAGGCCACGAAGCTTTTTAGTAATTAAGATATCAATTGATTAATAATATTGTATTAAAAGTGTTTTTTTCTTAAAGTTATTTCGGATCCCATAATATTATTACGCTTCAGGTTTTTCGGCGCTCCTACATAATTTAACACTCCCGTATAATTTTTTTAAGTCGTAGTAGTAAAACACAAACAGTTGAAACCGCTATAACATCTCGTTATAGGTATTTAACTTAGACTTATTTTTTTTCCTTGGCTATCTATATTCGATTTAATCGGCTACTAATTAGTGTCGGTAAGGTCTAAAACCTATTTACGTAAAGTAAAAAGTAAAAAAATTAATTGCGAAATTGGTATTATAGTAATGAAGAGATATAGAAAAAGTATTACAAAGAGAGCATGTTACGGATAGGAGGTTATAAACCTCTTATCCGGGTAGTAACCCTTTTGCCATACGCTTTGAGATACTCATTCCAGACCGTTTCATGTATTACCGTGCGGCCTGGAATAGACATTCCATACTGCTCCATGCATGATGCACTTTGCGTTTTGAAAGACTACAGCCTACAGCGTAATACATTATTGTGCACTCTGTAAGAGTACAACTTGCAATATAGTAAACTACCACTAGGCCTATACATACTATCTATGAGATTATATAGTAACGTCCATAATCGACTTATTATACGATAACGATAACCCGGATTTTTTCGATTCCAATTAGGATATTAATGGTTTATCTAACAATATTAGTTATTAACGAACAAAATGTAAACTTTTCGATTAATCTCTAGAATTTTCTGGTGTTACGTTATGTTTTCCGGTATAAAATGATACAATATTATGTAAACTATGTAGGGATCGGAAGTTTATCAGTATAAAAATTATTTGTAGGATTTTTTTTAACAATTAAAGCGCTTTGACAAAATCGTTATAAGAAGTTATTATATTTATGGTGGCAACAGTGATAATAACAACCTCAACATTTCTATCGTAATATTTCGTACGTATTATTTTAACTCAATTTTAGTAAAAACCGTTATCATTCGGTTTATAAATTTAAAATAAAGGGTTTATCATCGTTTTTCTATTTTTGTGTTACGTTTAAGAGGTTTTGTTTCCTAAAGTTAATGATATAGTTTGGGAATTTAACGTTGAACTCGTAATTTCGAAAGTAATTTTCAATAATATATTATATAATGCGTTACTCCTTTGTAATATACTTGTAAATTACGACGAATGGGTTGCTAACGTTTAACTTATTAATAAATATCTTCACAATCTCTTTATTCGGTACAATAAAGTTAACTATGTTAGTAATTTTGATATTGGCAGTATTATTATTAAAGAAAATGATAATAGTAGTGCGTTCTTTTTTAAAAGCTAGGAAAATATTATTATAACCAGTGTAAACATTTTTCTGTACCGGTATTAAACGATGCGCTATTTAGGTTAACTACTCAGAAACTCTCCCATTATAAAAACCTTAGTTTATATTTGAAATACGGCGCGAATAGGTATCGTATTCATACATACCTATTGGATCCCACGTTATTCTTGAATAGCTCCGGTACTAAAGCTAATATAAGTATTTATCTGACTTTTACCAACGATTTTATCAACCTTCATGGGAGAAAAACATCACTTTGATATATAATTGCATATAAGAGTCGGAGGTATTTTAATTCAACTTAGTAACTTATCTTTTTTTAAAGTAACTTTCTGTTTACAATAAATTTACTTCATGATTTTATTCAGTTTATCAACACTTCAATAGATACTGATTGTAAATATTATAAATTTATAAATAAGTAATTTAACCGCCGATTCAAGTTACTGTATATTAATATACCCCGGAAATTTATTAACGCTGTTTTTCGGTCTATTTTTGTGAACATATTGAAGTATTCCGGTATATAATTTAAGGTAACAACTAAACTAAAGGTCTGAATCCTCTAGACTATCATAAGAATAAGTACTTATGAAAAGGATAACTTATAAGTAGGCATTCCCGTGAGTAGGTAGTCTTATGAGAAAGGCAATTATCGCTCCCTTTGGTACAATAAATGCCGGAGGCTAAAAGGAAAAAATGATATCCTTATTATTAATAGCCTTTAACTTCTTTAGCTAGCATTGCTTCTTTCAAAAATTCAATGAATTCCAGACAATTTGACTTTGATACCGGTTTCTATTCCTCTTAGCGAGCTGTAAAGCTCTTGTATATTAGAAGATATTAAACCTAATCTTCTTTACGGCGGCAGCGATCTACTCGTTTAACTAATATACATTTAAATTCCAAATTCTCGATATTTAATGTATCGTTTTCGTATTTTACTAGCCAAGGTGATGGATCAGTTCTGTTAAATAGATTATTTGCATGATGGCGATAAGGTAATAAGTAAATAATACTAATAGTGGGATTAACCCGCGAGCTGGATAAAAAATAAAGGGTAAAAACTAAATTATTAAATTTTAACAACTTTATATAACTCTATATGAACTGGCGATACTTTTCTTTTTTCATAAAGAGGTTTATAGGCTTTTCCTAACTTTAATTACAATTTACTACCCATAACAGATTTATATTAACGATGGTTTTAGTTATATTTTCTTTTGAACTTAATAACGATTATATCCATCGTTAATTATACCTTATAGCGTAAATGTTTTCTTATAAACCGAATTTTTATCTGTTTATGCGGTAAAATTGTTGTGAAAATAACTATTAGTGTTGTGAGTTTGAATACGGATAGATACTCGTAAGGAATAGCTTTTAGACACATGAGTATATATCACTAAGGTTCCATTATAAAGCCGGTATAACGTTAACCTAATATTACTTAGGATATTCAGTTACCAAGTAGCATAAAATAAGGTTAACTATTAGATTTTTTTTCTAGGCTTACCCGTCAGCTTGTGAATGATAGACTATTATTATCATCAGATGTGTTCCGCAGCTTTATCATAAACTTTGCTAAAAAGTCGATACAAAATTAACATTTCTATCTAATATGATTTTTCGTGGGCAAGGTAAGTTATATAATGAAAATTGTCGAATTAAAATAATAGCCTATTCTTATGCGGTGTAAGTTATACAGCCAAGAATAATGATTACTTTCTTGAAGGTTTTACAGGTAATAGGCATAACTATATCAAAGAAATCTTAGCTAGATAACATTAAAAATATGTTTTGGGATATTAACTCTGGTAATATGATTACAAAATATATACAGATTACGTATATTGGTTCTTCTGATACTTAAAAAAGCTTAAAGAAACCTTATGTTTTTTTATTATCGTTACGTAACTCGCCGCATTATATGTAATCTTTAACATAAACCTTTAAAAATTTGCGTTTTCAGAGAAAATATACTCTATCTATTGAAAAAGTACTACATGCAGTGTAATAGATCAACTTTAATTACAGTAAAGTTGACTGTATTGCAAGTTAAGTGTATTACTTTGTAGAGACTTACCGCATTGGATGTAAGTTGAGTGCAGTACACTGCACTTCACTCTAGGGTACGGGCCATGTAATTGGCCATATAAATCATAGTGCAGACCAGCTAGCAGTCTACCAAACCTAAAACAATACATCTACTACCTAAACACACAATACTACTGTTACTTCAACTAATCGAATCAATAACGCCGCAACATCTAAAGCTCTACTAACACTAATTAGTGCGTATTAGGTTAAGCACAGATTAGTTAAGTAAAAGAAAAAGCTACTTTCCAGTTACGATTTACAGCTACAGAGGTTAGGGTAGAGGAAAGAGTTTTGCGAAAAACCTTCATTAGTACTATGTTAGTCTTATAACGGCAGGAAAACAGAGAAAACTTTTGGGTTATATTAGTTTTACAAGGGTAATCTGAAAGTTTGTGACGGTATCGCTGTTAAAAACACTAAGAAATCTTTATGAACTTTTCTTAAAGATGTTGAGATTGACTGTCAAAAGTCTCAAAGTTCGACAAGCTGTCAAACGGCTAAGTTAGTACTACCATGGGTGTTACTACTGCAGAAAAACGACTAAATCCATACACCAAACAACTACAACAAACAACCATTGCTCTTTACCACCAATAGCGACTTTCGACCTTACCCTCTATATCAAACCTTTGCATTACTTTATTCTTTGTTTACTCTTTACGTCAATTCAATCTCTAAAATCTCTATCTTAAACGAAAATACCAAAAATCGCCAAGTCGCGCTGAAAATGCCACGTTACACGACCCCACGCTAAATCGCCAAATCTCTGCGTAATATTGCACTAAGAACACCAAGTCTATTCGCTTAAAATTAATAAATCCCTCGCCTTACACACCCTATATAAACCAGAACCTCAAGATTTCTACCGAAAATACTTATTTCGAAGCTATCGCTGACCCCGAAAGGAAAGAGGTAATCAAAGTCCTCGGAACTACTTTTACCAAGTTTTACGACAAAAACCTTTAGGCGCTAAATTTCGATAAAAATTAACAGTAAAACACCTCACCAACTTCGTTGGCTACTACATAGTTAAGTATAACAATACTAAAAACCCTAACTATGTCTTTAACAACTTTAGTAACTTTTTTAGCGACTAAACCACTAATATGTAAATTTTAGTTTTAAAAGGAGTCAAACCAAGGGTTAAAGCAAAACTTAAGCGGCCAAGAGTCTACTTACTATCATAGGGAATTACAAAGTTGACGTAAGAACTTTTCGACCTAGCCTAATTTTAAAACCACTTTTAAAAACTATACACTAAGGAAAAAGGTGTTAAGGAATCTCACCACCATTATACGCGATCCAAGAGACCTCCCCTTTACCCTTAGTTAAGTTAGGCCTCTTAATACGCGAGAGATAAGTATATTAACCTGCTCGGTAGCCTAAAACCCCTACTTGATAGCGCGAAATACGTTTTTAGCAGCGGGGGAATACGTGAAGCAATGTCTGTTTACGCGGCCAGAGGCATTGACGTTAATGCTTTACAACATTTAATTAAGTGAAATCGTTACGCTTTTTAGAATGTTTAAATACCTATCGCCACTTAGCAATTTAATCGATTAGCCCCTTAAAACCCTCCCCCCTTTAAATTTGCCTATATACGAAAGCTTAATACAGGTACTATTACAGGACTTTACCCCTCGGATCAGACAACTAGTAATTACCCTTAACACTATACCTCGAAAATCCTAAGGCCTTAACTGCTAGGAAACACCAATTAAGATTAAAATAACTATCGAGACTTTTATCCAAGACCTATTAAAATGGTTAATATTACCTATAAACTCCTGACAAACTTCTCTAGAATCTAAAACGATGGAAAAAAGTATAACTTAAAGCCTTACAATCTTTTCTATACGAATATAATACCCTTTTTAATCATATACAAGTAAATAGAAGTTTTACCTTTTGGTTTTCACTTACTATTTTCCGGAACTTATATGATACGCCAAGTATTACTACTTAACTTTCCTAACTAAAACAATTATGTTTCGTGAAGTTTACGATAATATAAAGGGCTACTTCGAATACGACATCCACCCTATATTATATTATATAGATTAGGCTACCACGAGGTGGGAAACAATAATAACTATATAAAAAAGAGGAAATACCAATGAATATGTTTCACTAGATAATTGACAAGTTAATGTTATGTTAGAAAGTAATAATGAAAGCTCACACTAGTAAATCCACATTTCGTAAGCAGGTACAGGTAGCATTTACGGGTGTTAGAGAGTTCTAATACGCTATATAACATCCAAATGC
The DNA here is from genome assembly GCA_038502455.1 of Anisogramma anomala. NCBI lineage: Eukaryota > Fungi > Ascomycota > Sordariomycetes > Diaporthales > Gnomoniaceae > Anisogramma > Anisogramma anomala. The sequence continues at coordinate 13,318,931 of JASMMZ010000003.1, read as the reverse complement.
GACCTACGAAGGCTTTTTGAACTAATTACATGCCTTTTTTGCCATTATAATGGCGCGTATACCAAATTCGTTTAGTATATACTCCTAAACCGGCAACTTCCTTAACATAAATAAAGAAAACTTTACGGTAGTTAATTATGTTGACCGTAAGTACAGTTGCCTATAATGCTTAATATTTAGCCTACCAGTTACAAACTAAAGTTAATAGCCACGATAATGCTAATAAAGCTAAGATTTATGCGAACCTATTAACCATAAGTACTATCGTGGTAATAATGATAAGAGATATTAAATATGTGGCAAGTCTAGCTGCTGGTTAACTCGGCACCCTCATATCGAGCGTAAAAATAAAAAGGTAGTATACCACTCCTAATACCCTACTAATTTGAAATGGAACTATTTGAATTAAATCGCATACTTCGAAGGCGATGAACTAATTAAAGGTATTAATTCCCTTAAATATATTGAGTAACACGAAGATATTGCTTTTAATACGGCCTAATAACTAGCAGACTATGCCTTCTTATACCGTTCAGGTGTTGAAAACCTCTATCTTTACTCTAACTAAGCATCTAACTCCTTATATACCTTTAATCTTCACGATCGCTACGCAGACCACACGTTTTAAAGTATTATACCAGACATAAGGGTAGTAAAATACTTAATGGAAGGCTATTAGTAATAAGTAGTAATACAGAGAAAAAGTACTACAACTACTAAAATTAATCGTCACGATACTAACAAAACTAAAGTTAGCATTGAACTAGGCGAACAAATATCGTTACTAATGATAACGGTAATTTAAATTATTATAAAATCTATTACATTTCATATTCTTCAATGATTTACCCCTTTTCTACTTTACTTAAAGAATATTAAAACCCTCAATATTAACGTTTACGTTAACATAGACGAACTGGTCAAAAACAGCTAAAGTTTTTCACTCGCCCTTAAGTAGATGAACCTATAGTTTCATCTTTAAGGTCCGAAAGCAATAGTGATAAACCTGACGAAGCCGGAGATACGTTAACTATACCGGCGTTTTAGCTATCTAACCTTTAACTGGCTATATAAAATCCTAAAGTCCGTAGGATATAATAACATATAATACTTGGTTTTAAAATCCATTGAAAAATTTTGCTACCACTACCAAACTTATATCTAAACCCCCCCGAAATTTAAGTTTACGTTAAAAGAAAATAAGAATTTTAATTACAATATTTTCGTTAATATGTTTTATTTGGATAATTAGCCCGTTTTTATGTCGTTAATTTCGGAACCTATTTTTACCGGGTTAAGTTTCTAAAGTCCCTTTCGACAAAGGATATGTAGAAAACTTTAAGAATGTTATAGATTAATACGTACTTGGGCCCAACTAACATCGTTATCCACGATACTAGTACCAACTTTACCGCGGTGAAATTTTAAAAAGATATTAAAATAATAGGTATCCAATGTAACCAGGTATCTGTAAAAGCTTACTAAAATATTAGGAAATTTAAAAATGTATACTCCTTACTTCGCCGAACGTATAATATTTTTACGTTGGAAATTAAAAGCTTTATAAATCCGGAGGCACGTTTATATATGGCAGTAAAAAGCCTAAATAATACTATAGACCTTAACAGCTTAGTGCCAACGCTTTTAATCTTTGGAGCATACCTACGTCTAACGAGTGAATCTCTATTTTCGGAAAGTATTTAAAAACGCTTAGTGGTCTATAGCAAAGCTTTAAGTGAATTGCGAAGAGAATTGGCACGCTGTCAAATTAATAACGCCCTTAATACTAGAAACAGCCTTTAACAATCGACGTTACTTATTTTGCCTTTACAATGTGAAGTCCTTGTGTGGTAGGAGCCGCGCAAATAGAAAGGCCCGTATAAGATATTAAGTATCGCAAATTCTAAAGTTATTGTTAAAACTGCTAATAGTCCTATATTCTTTCTAATCATATAGGTCAAGCCTTATATTCAGGTCATTAACGATAAAAACCCTTAAATTAAACGAGCGAGCTAATACAAACCTCCTTTACCCGTTATTCATAAGCCGATAAAATGCCGCTAGCGCGGATGACTTCCGAAGAAAAAAACGTTAAAGAGTAGAAATACACACCGGATCGCATTTATAATACTACTTGAGTAAACAGAAAAAAGAATGATAATAAAGACTTAGCACTAAAGTTCGGAATGTAAAGAATTATTAAGACTTCCGGTAAATCCTTTTAAAAACAATAAGGTCGAGATTAACAGTCTTCTAACTCGAAAGATTATACAATTTGTATCGAAAACTTATTTTAACCTCGAAGACCGAAATGTTACAATCTTTAAATCGAGGATTATCTACGAGGTTAAGGGCAAGACTATGGGGCGGCTGTACGAAAAATCACGTATAATCATTTAAAGATACAGTGATAAAAGCAAAAACTAAATACTTACGTAATAGCCAACGGTTCAAAAGATTATCTAACGCTTGGTAATTATTCTGGTAACAAGTTTATTAGCCAAGATTGAAGGTAAGTTTATTCTCAGTAGTCGTATTATAAAGTAGGCTTATACGTAGTTAATAACGAATCTATAACGGATCTTATTATTATAATTATCATAGGAACTCCGTATCATTTACTTTTTAGATACGATTAAACGTTATATTAAGCCATTGTACGAATTATCTCAAACAGGCGTTTACTGGTTCCTAACCTACCAATCGCATTTTAAATTAAGGCTAGCGATAAAGTCTTTAATATACGACCCGTGTTTGCTAGTAACATAAAAGAGGGATTTCGACGTAATAAGCATACAAACTAACGATACCTTTTTTATAGAAATGGCTAGCTTTATAACATTAGAATAGTAAGCGATTAAAGACTCTAAGTTCTGAAATTACAAACCAGTAATGACGTTAATGGGAGACAGTTAACTTAACTTTAATAAATCGTCAATCCGTATATTTAATATTAATATTGGTCTTAGCTTTCGCTAAAAGGGCTAGGTCACTATTTTTCTTACAATTGACAAGACTGACAAGGCCAAAGCTTAATAGTACTTCAAACAGCGTATTCGAGGCAGCTATATTATTACCTTATTCTAACCAAAAGTCTTTTATGCCCTATTTATCGTTACATAAGTATAAGAATTAATGGATAAGGACTTTGATCAGTTTAATAAAAGGCTTGAATAACAAATGCAAAACTTAGACCTCGGTATTAATATGGTTTTTATTGACCTATCAAAGGCTAAGCTAATAATCTTTACGAACGTGTCTTTTGTAAATAACACTGACTTATCCTTATAAATCGGTTTCCTAATAACCATCGTTAATAAAAACAAACTGGAAGACCAGTTTAGTATTATCGGCAATCTAATCCACTAAACCTCTATCAAGTATAAAAGGATTATATGAAGCGTATTTGCTTCGGAGGTTTATGGCATAATAACGGGTTTTGATATGGATATAATAATTTGGAAAACCCTTAACATTATCATCAAGCAGCTAAAGATTCCTCCTATCCCGGTGATAATTTATACTGACCCAAAGAGCTTATTCCAATGTCTTTTGAAATTCGGAAATGCTAGAGAAAAACGCCTAATAATCGACGTAATAGTACTTCTTAAAGCCTACGAAGGGAGACAAATTAAGGAATTCTAGTAAATTAACGGCAAAAACAATCCCGAAAATGCTATAACAAAGGAAACGCCGAAAAAAGCCCTAGCAAGGTTTATGAACAGAAATAAGCTGATCATACGAATCTATAGCTACATTAATAAGCCGTCCGGAAAGCTTAAATCACGTAAAGGCGGACAAGAATGTGCCGGAAAACTGAAAAGTTGCCAGGGAAGTGGAGGAACTAATAATAACGGCGATTCGTTTGATTGACACGGCTGAAGTAAAGGTTTTCAAAATCCTGTGGCAAAAGAACTTTTTATAAGAGTTAATAAAATCGAACCTCAGAGCGAAGAAATAAGGGAGATTAAATAGGGTTAATTTTCATTCAATTGGGTGCAATTCAGTATGAAAGTTAACTGGAATTGACAGAGGTCTGGTCAGTTAATCAGGAGGCAATTTAGTGGTAAACAAAAAAGATTGGTCAGCCACAATAGTGTGCGCGCACGAATTAAAAAGCTGCCAGTATTAAAATAGTATTACATGTAATTTAGTAAGTTAATTTTACTTATAGTAAAGTCGACTGTTTTGCTAGTTAAGTGTATTACTTTGTGGAAACTGACTGTATTGGTTGTAAGTCAAGTATAATACGTTGCATTTCACTCTAGGGCATAGGCCTAGAAATTAGCTATACAAATTACGGTGCAAACCGGCTAATGGTCTACCAAACCTAGAACAATACATCCACCACCTTACTACACAATACTACTGTTACTTTAACCAATCGAATCGACAATTTTGCAACGTTTAAATCCCTACCAACAAATAGTATTATTATAAAAAAGTATCAATTTCTTGTAAACCACAGTATATTTCTCTCATAGATACTAAGTAACGATTTATGCAATGTTTAAGGTAAACGAATAATTGGTTTCGGGAATCGAATAAGATAAGGTAATAACTACAAATCTTTCTATTAAATTTGTAATTTAAAAGAATAATGAGGTTGCCTATAAAACTTTTAACTTTTTCCAACAAATCGTTCGTTAAATATATGGAGAAGCTTTAGAAAAAGGTTCGAAAAGATTACAGGGTCTTTTTTATTATTTTTTTAAATTTCTATTACAATTTTGATGATGCCAGCGATGATGGTCATGGTAACGATTACATTTTTTTACAAGCGTTACAGTTTCATTGACGATATTTACGGTCTCTGTCAGTAAGGTCTCAAGCCTATAATATTCACGTGAACATAAGGTCTTTGAAGAGTAATCAGAATGATTTGTATTGTAGTATAATAGAAGATGATCCAAGAAGAAGCATCCAGGGGTGCACGATACAAGTGAGGGCTTATAAGCCCTCAACCTAGAGCGTATCACTCTGGAATGCCCCTTTTAGACCGATCCGCGTATTACCATTCGGTCTGGTATATTTAATCTAAACCGATCCACGTATTGCCGTTTGGTTTGGAAAAGCTATTCCAAACCGATCCATGCATGGAGCATTTTGCGCTTTGCAAGAGTATAGCCTATAGTGTAATACGTTATCGTATACCCTGTAAGAGTATACCTTGTAATATAGTATAGTGTTACTTACTCTATGTATACTATCTATAAGGGTATATATTAATATCCATACAGGCAATCTTTTCTTTCTTTCTTAGGTACTCTATACCTATAGCTTAGTAGTAACAGTATAGTTGTAGTTGCGAAGGTTCAAATCAATAGGATCTGTAATGACAGTATTATTACCGCATTAATTACAAAGGGTCTACGTTAATAAGTTCCAGTAGTAACAGTATTATTACCGTATTAATTGCAAAAGAATCCATATTAACAGGTTTCTAGGGTAATAGTGTTATTACAGCATCAATTGCAAAAAGCTCAAATTAGTAAGTTCGGCTAGGATTAGTAAAGTTTAACCGATGTGGTATTTTAAGTTCGGCTAAGATTAGTAAAGTTTAGCCGAAATGGTGTTTATAATTCGGGTCTAATTAATATAGTTAAATAGGGGCGATATAATTGGTAATAACGTTTTTTCATAATTAATACAGTTAGTTACGCCTGTATTATAGGAGTTAATTATGTAAGGGTAATTGCGTAATTACGTATTGGGTTCGTATCGAAAGATATATTGCCATCGGTTTAGGAAAAACTTTTTTTCTTTCTTTTTTAAAAGCGTATAATTTAAGCCAATACAAATTCTTACCACAACTTAATTTCTGTTCCACGCAATTAAACAAACCATTTTAATGGGTAGGTCTCTAGCTAACACCCATATACTAACCTATTTTTTAAACAGATGCCGCGTAAAAATAGGATTACAAGGCACCTTTTAACGCGAAAACGTCGGCGCGTCGCCACCGCCGCAACCGTCGTAGTCGCTGCCCCCAATACTACCACTATTAGCAGTAACAGCCCGCTCTTATCGGGCACAATCTCTTTCATTACCGCCACGCCGCCCGCACCCACCACACCGCTCGCCGCCACGTCGCCAAGTCCCGCCGCCGTCACGCTACCTAACTCCGCCACCGCTATGCCCCCGTCCCCCCTTTCTCCATCTACCTTCCCTAGCTTCCAAAAGGAGGACTAAGGGGCCCCTAAGGTTATGAACCTTACCCTCTCCCCATAGGAAAAAACCTTATCACTCATGGAGGCCTTTTTACGCCGTAAACGTAACTTGGCGTAATTACGCCAAGGTATATATAGTTTAGTCCCTTTGTTTATAAGTTTTTAACCTACTTTTTCGTAAATAAAAAACACAAAGCGAATTTCCTTCATTGTTTGAAGATTTGTATCGCTAAGGTACGCTATGAAGCTTTTTTAACACGTTAAACATTAAAGTAATATACTCGAGTCCATAGTTTTAAACTATTAATAAACACGCCCTATATATCATATATCTCGTCCGCGACTGCGAGCAAGTTTATTAGCGATTACTTTGAAAATAGGTGCTGTTTAGCTCGTTATTACCGTTAGGAACAGACAAGTAACTCGTACGCCCCCATCCCGGCGGTTTTAAAATCGTAAGTCGAAGTTGTATCACGCGTTCGTCGGTTTTTGATAAGTTTCAACCGAATTTTAAAAATATTTTTTGGTAAAAAATTCACTATTTGAAACGATTCGAAATTTAATCTTCGTAAATAACCAAAATGAACCGATACCAATTAGTAAATAAGCGTTAACCAGCGGACCAAAGAAATGGTAACCGCCGTCGCTGCCTGAAAACGGGGCCTACGTATATATTACATAAACGAATTCGATGATATTATCGTACCTCATCGCAAAAAAGGTAATACCTCCCTCATACCTTTACCTAAAGGTATAACTAATAAAGTATAAAGCTACATTTTTAATAAAGTTAATAACATCGTTAACGATAATAGCGGTAACGTTAATATAAATGAGGAAAACGAAGGGGAGGATGGTAAAAACGCGACAACGTCGCCTTTTCCCTTTAAGAATGGATAAATAACCCCGAGAAGGGTCAGCGTACCCGGATATAGTATAATACGTTATATAGTAATTTTATAGTTTTCATAAAATAATTGTATAAAGTAATAAACGTAATATGAAATATAAAATAAAAAAGGTAATATGCCAAAATTAACGCGATATTGTAAAATTAAATGAAAAGTAAAATAAAATTGGAAATCGATATAAATAATCGTATTTAATAAAGGTAAAATTCGCGATCAGTACAAATAAGCTGTTAAGATAAAGGTAAAACGTAAATCGATGTAAATAATACAAAACAGACGGATTTAAATTAGCGAAAAAGTGGTTAGGTAACTTATTAAGGTTGTAAAATCTTTTTAATAACCTTAACAAAAAATATATTGATCGATATAAGTATTTACAGGACTCCGTTCGGCGTAATTCAAGTTATTATATCTATTAGGTTAGATTTTCGATTAATTTACCTTATTTCCTACATTTTATAACGTTTGTATAACGGGTATAAAACTAAAATATCGATTATCAAACGCTTTTAGTTTGTAATGCCTAATTTAACTAAACACTTATTAAGTGAAAAGGAGTTAGTATATATAATAAAATGAATAAACGTAAATTAAATTTAAAAATAATTATCCAGGCCGTTATTGATCAGAATGGAAGCCTTTAACTATACTATAAATTTCGAAAGCCTGGACTTTTCGTATAATCCTTGTATATTTAATCAAGTTCAAATAAATAACGTTTTCTCGAAACGTAAAGTCGTTTCGAACCAGTGTTTCGTTATCCAGAATTAGGAAGAAACCGATTTATAAATTATAATTGTTGTTATTAACGAAGAACCCGTTAATGAAAACAAATAGATTTACCGTATTTATATTGAATGACATGAATTGTAAACTGCGTTTCGGATTATATATTTATTACGAAAAGCGTTTATTAAACATCTTATACATATTTTCTGTCAGATAGGTTCAATATTACGTAATAACCGAAAAGTTCAATACTACCTTCAATTATATTATAAAAGTAACCTAAACGCTGCGTATACATCAATATTTGCATTCGTTAGCTCGTTTTACGTTATTGAAATTAATAAGGGTAACTTTTTCTAGTTGTTCCTTTTACGTAAGGCTTAAAATAACGGTTTGAAATATAATTATAACATCATTAAAATATATTACGTTATTTTTTATTAGGTACGTTTTAAATTTAGTTTTTCAACTGGATTTGAAAGGTTTTTATTTTTAGATACGGAAAACTAAAAGTTATATAACGTTAAGGTATATTTCGTTTATATATTCATTAGTATAAAGCCTTTCGAATAGGTTGTTAATATTAAAAGGCATTGGTTAAAGGTAAAGTTAGTTATTTTGAACTGTTTTTTATAATACCTTTAATAGGTATTATATTAGTAAACATCAGCCTCGGCTAAGTTGTAAAATGGTTTTAAAATAAGTAAAATCGGTTGAAATAAGCAATATTACCTAAAGTTTTTAGGTATATCGACGTAAATCCGTCATTTAACCCGCTTTTTAAATTAGGTATATACTTATATTATATTTCGAAGCTCGATATATAGGTTATAAGGTACGTTAAAGGAGGCCGCGAATGTAAAAATTAGGCGAAGATTAACTCGTTGTAAAGTAAGTAATTAGGTTATAATATCTCTTTTTCCTTCGTCATTATATTTTTTAACGATTAGGCGAATTTTTTCGCAAAATTCTTCGGCTTCATTCTTAACTTCGTGGATGGAACGGGTTGAGAAAAAATTGTAAACGCCGTAAATAGCCGGGTTAAAACATTTAAAATGAAATACGCCTTAGTCGATAAAAGCTAAGATTTCCGTTTAGGTAAATTATATAAATAAGTACCTAAAGTAGTAATAATACCTTCGCGACGAAGTTTTAGGCTAATCCAGGGTTTCTTTTGCGTAATAAAAAAGTCTGTGGAAAATTTTGTTAAGCGTTTCTTAATTTTCGAACCGAAAAGGCGTTCTTGACGTCGAGTTTTTAACGGTTTTAGTATAAATAGGCCGATTTTATTTAACGTGATAGGGTTGGATTCGCGTTTAAAGGATAAGGCTAAAGCTAAGGTCGATTTAAATTCGTCGTTTTAAATAATATTTTATAGGCGGTTTTACTCGTCCTACGTTTTCAGGCCATCTCTTTTCACCTTTTTTTATATTCTCGTACTATTATCTAGCGAAACTAACTCATTTCGTTTGGTAAGTTAACAAGCATATAATAACCTCTGAATCCATTAATCCTCTGAAAGCTAATTTATCCATCCTTCATTATCTAAATTAAAACCTTGAATTTTAATAATAAATTCAACACGCTAGTCTTACGTAGGCTATTCATTTTAACCAGAGTTATAAACACATTATTCTTTATTCTTAATAAGTATAGTGTCTCTATAACTTTAGGTATAGCATTAGCCCTTTATACTGCGGATAATAATAGAGCAAAATCCGTGTAAATCTTTAGGTAAGTACTAAAGATAAAAAGCATAAAAATAAACCTACTTATATTAAAAGTATTATTAACGGAGTTTACCGCTATTTAAAGGATAAATTCCTTGAAACTAATACCCTTTAATTTTTTCAATAATACTGTATACGCTTTTTAGTAGTGTATAATATTAGTTACACTTTTTAATATCCTATAAAGCTTTTACTAAAATTTACTTATACTTATTACCAGTTATTCAAGATTTCGTACGCTACTTGATAAAATTAAAAGCCGTGTTGGCGTCGTAAATAATTGCATTTAAAAACTCGAGGTAAAAGTTTAACTAACAATTAATTAAAACGTTCCAATAATTTATAATAAAAACGCTTTATATAAATTTAGCGGCCTAAAATAACATAGGCGTATCCATGACGTAAAAAAACAGTTAGCTATTTAAATACATAATATCAATAATTACTTCGTAGTTAAAGTCTATATTGTTTGAAAGGCATAATCTAAACCGTCGTAGAATATATAAGTAAAGCTGGTATTAATAATAAAACTTTTCGATAGCCTCAAATATATCATTCCCTATATTTGTATGGCTTATGGCGTATGATAAACGTAAAAGATGTTGTGTAACTAGGTATCCGAATCGTCAGTGCAAAGCTCGTAATTTTAATTAAGTTAAAAAGGTAACTTTAATTATACGTGTTTCCGGAAAAAACTATGAGTAGCCGAATTTGAATATAAACAGTACGAATACGTCATTTAAGGCGCGGACAAGCTAATTAATCATATTCCGAACCTTAATTCTAAACTTATTTATAACAGCTAATAAAAATAGAAATAACGTTTCAAAATCTATTACATAAAAACTTAATCGGTTTAAAACATGTATTTATTACAACCATTCCAAATAACGTCGCCTTACCTTTATTAATAAGGACCTTTCGGTATTTTTTTATTCGGTTTAACCGAAACTTCGGAAATTTCGCTGTAAATACGTTGAATTGTCGTTTTCCGACCGTTGAAATCTCGGCTACGTTAATATCAGGTAAATTACCTTAAAACCTGGTTTTTTATTTATTAAAAGGGTAAATTACGATATTATATAACGTCAAATACTTCGTTTACGTAGTCTAGGCTGATAATATATAAAAAGAAGGCATTTTACAAGTCGGTAAAGTTGAGTTGGACGTTTTTATCGTCGTAAATTAACAAGTAGGTATAGTTGTATTCAAGGTCATTTTTTAGAATATATATCTTCATAAGGATATATATTAAATTCGTTATTTGTACCTTCGAATTCGACTACATATATTGCAACATTGGTTTTTATCCAATCCTTAAAATTACACTCGGCTTAAAATTATCGTTTCATCCGAATTTACTTGTAAATGGGGTGGTTTAAAAATTAGCAACCGACTTTTCCGTATACAATATACCGCTTTTATAAACCTATAAGGCTTTGTATATCTTTCCGTAAGTATTACTATAATTTTGGTACATTCTTTCCATTTGTAAATAATCGTCTTTACTTTTTATTACCAGTATTTCCTCCCTAAAATCTACATTTTAAACCTTCGTTTTACCTTAGATAAACCTTAAATCTCCGGTTGAAAACGTAGTAAATCATTTCGTCCAAATTTACTTTAGTAATTTAAACGTCGCTTTCAATTTTATCAATTACGAATACTAATCCAAAACTTATTTATCGGCGTATAAAGGTTTCGAACGATATTTCAAATCTTATATAAAAAGCTTTCAAATCATTTTCCGATTTAAAAAGTATAAGGTTGAAATCCGGAGTTTTACGACAAGCTTTTATTACTATTTAAATAAATTGCTTATGGCCTTAATATTTTGGTTTAAGGATTACTTAACACTTTCAAAACTTTGCCAATCAGGCGTTGAAGATTTATTATAGGATTTTATCGGTGTTTTCCTATTGTTTTTTTATGGATTTCTATATTATATCAATCCAATTTTTATCGTAAAGTTCATAATTAATTTCTATATAGAAATGGAATTTTAAACTGTTGTAACACTCCTAAAATGTATTTACTTACATAAAGTAATATATATACTATGTAAAGGGACTGTGGCCGGAGCTATCGCTCAAGGTGGTTGGATTCTGTCTAGAAACCTCGATGAAGAAGAAGGAGAAGTCCCTACTAGGGAGCAGCTATGGAGTTAACATAGTACAGCCCCTTCCCCAGTCATACGAAGTGTCCTTAAGCGGCTCTCTCTCTGCTTTAAAGCATCGCAGGAGCGAATAAAATTACCAGGGTTAGATTTCTGGTAAATACTAACAAGGCACTAGCCTATAATATTACTCTTAAAGACATTCCTATCGTTCCTTCCCCCGTAAACTTTTTTGTTTTTAATGTTGTGGTGTAAGTCGCCGTAAGTATACGGAAAGTATACGTGTTTTTTAAAATAATACGGTTCCATATAAAAGGTACTAGGCCAATGTGACGTAAAATGGGCTTTAACGCCCTCCCCTTTTTATAAATAATCCGTAAAATCTCAATTACAAAAGATAAAACTTCCTTTTTCCTTTAACCTTTAACTTTTCCATATAATAACGTTAATAATTATAGTTATTAATATAACATTTGTTGTTTTGTAATTTTAATATTCCTTTTACTTATTAATATTAAGATTAATCATTAGTCTATCGTTAAAGTAGATAAAGTTATTAAAATATAAGTTACATATTTTAAAGCTGTTTAGTTTTTGTTAAAGAATATAAAATTCCTTATCTTAGAGGCTATTGATATGTATCTTAACGAAACTCGAAAACAAATATATTTCCAATACGTTCATAAAATAGCGTAGAATCCCAAGAAGTTTTACCAAAAGACTAAAGGTAAGTGGTTTTAATAGCCGCGAAGGAGCCGTTAACGAGTATCCAAATATTAAGGCTTAGTATCGCCTTTGTTCCGTTGGAGTCATAGGTCGTAATTCTGGTTATACGTGTACGCCACTCAATTTAAAACCGTATATAAATAAAGCCGTCAAGGAGTTGTCAGAGGCGTATTTGACGTTCGACTTTTAGGATCGAGGTAAGTCCGCGTACTATAAGCCGCTCCCTGGGTGCTAACAATTGGCTATAAAGTGTACAGACTTAGGTTATCGCCGCTAAAAAGGTTATAAAATTTCGTCGTACTACGTAACGTAAGGTCGATACCCGAGGTGGGAGGGGGTTTTGTTCCCGCCACTCCTATACGATTTAGGAGCCTACGAGTTGTACAGTTAATAAACGAAGAACATGGTGCTTAGATAAGTTTCTTATAATCAAGTAAAAATATGGGGGGAGGGGGGAGCGGTTAACGAGTAGTTAAAGAGCGTTATTAAAAGCAACGTAAAAGTTTATTAAGGTTTCAGAGAGCATTAATATTTAGTTGAGTTGTATAAATGTTGAATTAAATTATCTTGTTAAAATGGGTAGGAAAATGCTGGGTAAGAACTTGGACCAGGACTTTAAGGGTATATTTAAGTAAGTAGTGGCTTAGTTATAATTGTTTGTTTTTCGTTTTTGTCAATATTAATACGTTTATTTAATATTCGTTTATTAGCAGTTTATCCATAGTTTTATTTTGTAAAGTAAAAAGTAAAATTATACCCGTTTAGGGGTTGGGCGTAAGTGCTTTTCATTATATTCGGCTGGTCCATAACGCGATTCGAAGGTATCGAATATTACGGTATTAAAAAAGTTTGAAAACGGCTTTTACGTTAGGTATATATAGCTTACCTATTTAACTAAAACTTGCCGTTTCGATTAATTTTAAAGTCAGGTACGTCCTATTTAGAGTTCATTACGGACCCGTAATATACTTTCGACTTGATATTTCGGTTTCGTCTTATTATCGTCGTCTTTAATAATTATAGTTTACGATTAAAAGTTTCGAGTTTGTTAACTTAAGAGTGGATTCGAAGCGATTCGAACGAATTGATTTATATAAAATCGAGGATATTTCCCGCCTGGTATATTAAGTTTAATAAAGTGTGAGTCGATTATACGCGTTACCTAGTATTTATCGTAAAGTTAACTTAGCTTTTTAAAGAATTCGTTTAGCTTATAGTTTTTAAGGAAAAGCTAAACGTCATCATCAACTCGAAAACGTTTCAAAGGGGATCGTCGCTTATTAAAGGTTTTTTTATACGTTATTACGTAATCTATATTACGACTTGTATACATTCTATAACTTTGTGAATCTGTTAAAGAAAGTTTTTAGCCCTTACGCGTAGTGTTTTCATAAAAAAAACGTTATATTGGTTAAATGGAATTAATGTAATAATTATAAGTTATGAAAAACGAGTTAATGCCGATAGTTGTCGTATTCTTCTTATTTAATATTATTTAATAACCGGGTAATAAATAGCTTTAGTTGAGTTGTGTATAAACAACAAATAAACGTAAATATATAAGGATCTTTTAATTTATATGTTCGATTACACCGTTAGTTTCGGAGTGAAAGGCAGTATTTGGGCATTATTTCACTACAGTCAGGTCGTAAAGTCGTTTTTAAAACCCATTAATTCAATTCGAACTACGGTCGTTAATAACGTATGTGAAAAACTATAAAATCGCTAATAATAACTAAAAAAAAATCATTTCGTATAAGACTTAGCGTTTATAATAGTTATAACCTTAAGAGTAACGACTTTACTTAAACGGTTTGTAATAACTATAAGGTAACATGGTTCGCCCTCGTATTTTTAAGGTAAATTAATTATAAAATTAACAGAAAAATCATTTTAAAGCCGTTCGGGAACTGGGAGAGGTTTGAGCAGCCTTTTTTGAAAGTATCTCTAGTAGGTTGTACGGCTATAAACGTTGTAATTACGGCAAAAGTAGGGGACCATACGATATAAACCTAGTGAAAAATACGTTTTGAAAAGGATAGCGATAATGGCGTCGCGACTTAGGTGGCCGGTAAGGAATGAATTGTGGGTAACTTAAATTAAAGCGATAGTAAGCGGCCCGTAAAAAGGTATCTAAGTATAGTCGCGAAACCTTAAAACTTTATTGTTGTTTATCTGGCATTTCGAAATTAAAACCTTTAACATAAAGTTGTCATCGGTACGGATATCCGCTGGAAAGTATCAGTCGTTTATATGTATCACACGTATTAGACGGGGTTAATTAGTATTACGTGTAATAATGGTATCACAATAACTTTAAAGGTTGACATTAATAAAACGTTTACGGCCTTTTGAAATTGATTTGCTGACGACGGTTAACTGGGAGATGTACATATACAAAAGTGACTTAAATGCAAATTATTCGGGGCGTAATAACTGGAGTTCTGGGCTTAAGTAATGTAGGTCCAAAAGAATTTTAAAAATATCCTGATTTCGTTATAATAATGAATTGGGTCGTATGTAATCCGTTACTTTATTGTATACTAACCGATAGCGAAATTACGAAAGGCGTTTAAACCAGAGGATTTGTCGTTCGAAAAGCCGCCGTATCATTATAAAGTATTTTAAGTTTTTATGGTCCATTAAGATAGTAAACGGGCGCGTTATACCTCAGAGCTTCACGTTCTGTGCTTTTAAATAATTCATAATTTTAAGTAGCTTTTTGTCGTACATTTCTTAGTTTTATTCAGAAGGAGATAAGCGATGGGAGCAATACGTTATTAGGTGTAGGTTACCGTAGTCGTCGCGTTAAAAGAGGCAGCCTCTTAAGGCTTAACCGGAATAGTCGGCTTTGAGGAAGGTATTGCGGTCGGGATCCCATTAGGCGAGTACGGGTTCGAAAAATAAGTTAAGCTTAAGCTGTTCGAAAATAGCTCTTGCTTTAGGCCCTTAACGAAATGGAGTACCCTTACGGGTTATCCGTTGTAATAATCCGATAATTATCGAATAGTCACGGATAAAATAGCGATAAAAATTCGCGAATCTTAAAAACCCTTATACTTTTAAAAACGTTATGGGAGCCACCTATTTCTGGATAGCGCGTAGTTTCTCTGGGTTTATACGGATACCAACGCCGGTTTCGATAACGAATCCCAGCTATTTAGTTTTTTAAATACCGAACTCGTATTTAGAGATATTTAGGTTAAGTTTCGCGACGTTTAATACGTTAAGGATTTGTTTAACTTTAGTCATAAAGTCGTCGAAGGTGTCGTTAAAGTAAATGAAGACGTTGTTAAGGTAGGTAAAATGCAAAATATCGAGGAAAAGACGTAACGAATTATTAATATACCGTTAAAAGGTAACAGGGACGTTAAAAAGACCGAAAGAAATAATAAGTTATTTAAAAACCCCAAAATGTATACGAAATACAGTTTTTTACTTATCTTCCTCCTTAATATCAGGCTTATAAAAATCAATTTTAATATCCAACTTAATAAACCACTTAATTTGAAAAATATTTATAAACTTTTTTTTAATAAAAGGGAGCGAGTAACGATTTACCTTCCTAATAGTATCAAGCTTATAATAATCGATATAAAATCGTAACACTTTTTCGGGTTTTTTGACGAAAGGAATTAGGACGTCCGTTAAGGAGTTATTTATTAGAAAATAACCTTAATTAAGTAGTTCGGTCAATATTTTATATAATAAAAGGAGTTTTTTATGCGATATGCTATATAAAAAGCCTTACGGTAATTTTAAAGGCTAGCCTTAGTTATCCATACGAAGGGGAATCTTATAATTTGTTTTAAAGCAGTAAAATGGTAGTTTATCGTTGAAAGCTTTATCAAATAGGGGTGCGAATTTCCTAAGGTTAATAGGAAGTTTATTATAAACGGAAATAAGTGGTTTTGGGGCGAGTATTTTATTAATATTTTTAAGGAAGACGGCGACGAGTTACGTAGTAGCGGTTCGGTTCCTATAGGCCTGTCATAAGATAGCGTGAAATGTGGCGGCGCCAACCCCTTTCGGCACTTTCTGGACTGGCATAAACCCTTGCTTTGAAATACGGGGGTTACCAGTTCGTTTCAAAAGTAATATATGTTTCGCGACGTCTTAAGTAACTTATTAGTATTCCATTTAGGGCTTATTTAAAATAACGTTGTATTATAAGAAAGTGACAACGTAGGCTTATATCCAATAACGATATTTATTAAAGTCAATGTTTAAAAAGATTATAAAGGAAATAAGTTGTAAGGTAAAACCGAACATCTAAAACGTAGTTTTACTAAGTTGTTATAAGGGGATAAAGAAGCGCGGTCACTTTAAACGTTTAATAAGTTACTTATTTACATCGTTATAATATTTATAATCTATATTTATTAAAGCCGAAATAAAACGAATAGAATTATAAAGTAAATTTACTATTATTGAAAAGTTATTTAAGAGTTGTGGCGGAGTTACTAGGTTAAATTAAAGTTTCACTAACTTTTATACGCGATTGTATATAAAAGTTACGCTTTTTCCTCCTCAAAATCGATAAGGCTTTCAGCCGAAGTAAAATGAATTTTTATAGCGACTTTTTCTTTAAAGCTGTTCGGGCGTTACGCTGGGTCCCATAGGTAAGTACGGATCCGGTAACCGTTTCCTTTGTAGCGTAAGTATTATCCGAAGTACTTGCGGCTAAAGAGTTTCACATAGTTAACCCAGGCGGCGCGCCGCTTAGGAGCGGTTTGAAAGGCGTTTACGCCAGTTATAATAACATCGTTTTAATTGTTTCAAACGGGCGTATTACCGCCGTTATTCTTACCGCGAAAGGCGCCTTCGATAACGATAATACTAGTGCTGCCGTAATGAATATTGAGATTGTAAAGGCGTTCATCTATAAGTTAAATTCGAGCGATCCATTTCTTATAATCCGCCGGTATATCGAAGGTGAGTAACGTATTAGTAAGTGTATTATTAATAAATTCCTTTAAAATAAAGAGTTTAATGGTGGATTTCCAAGCTATACCGCCAGCTTTCGCAAATAAAGCCTTTTAAACTTTAAAGAAAACGTAAAATCTTTTATAAACCTTTTGTTTTATATTTGTAAGCCGAATGATAGCTATTTTAACCACGTTAAGGTTGTAGTAATAGTCGCAAAATATAGCTATCAAGGCGTTGCGGTCATTAGTACTGCTGTCGTCTCCGCGAGTATAATAACTATTTATAGCGGTTTTCGCGGAGCTTTTTAGATATTAAAAGATAAAGTAAAAGTGGTTTTCCTTTATACCGATAAACTTCCTGTTTCAACGTAACTTATGTATTATCGTAACCTTTTATAATATAAATCGTGGTTTAATACCGGAAAACTTAACTGATTAATTAAGTGGGTTTCGTTTAAGTTGGTAACGCTCGTTAAAAGGGGAGTTAATATCGTAATCGGAGTTAAAGAAGTCGTCGTTATTTGAGGAGCTGGCGCAGTCCTTAGTAGGAAGTAGCATGGTAATGGTGTCGTTTGTGATATATGTAGGGGAAACCTTTTAAGGGTGAAGTTAACCCGAGGATATAAGCATGTCAATAGCTTCGAATTGTCGGATTATATTCGTTAAAACGTTTAACATATTAGTATTTTATTATTTTAAGTGTAAAGCGTGCTTTCGAGCGGTTTAGTCCCGCTTAATAAGTTTTATACGTAAAGCGTCGGTAAAACGTTCGTATCAATTTGTAAGATGATTTTATTAGACCGTTAAAGAGTTTTGAAGCTGCTCCCTAACGCATACTTCAAGGAATTGCTTTAGGGCTTAAGGGTACAGATTAGGTAGGTCGGAGGATAAAAATATGGCCTTAATCTATAACTATTAAGGAGCAGCTAAGATATCGTCGGGCAGAAAATCGAGGTTTATATGTAAAGGGACTGTAACCGGAGCTGTCGCTTAAGGTAGTCGGATTCTGTCTATGAACCTCGATGAATAAAAAAAAAAAAAAAAAAAAAAGTCTCTGCTAGGGAGTGGCTATAGAGCTAAGATAGTACAGCCTCTTCCCCAGTCATATTACGTGTCCTCAAGCGGCTCTTTCCCTGCTCTAGAGAATCGCAGGAGCGAGCAGAACTACCAGAGTTGGATTCCTAGTAAATACTAGCTAGGCATCAGCTTGTAACATACTATTTTTTAACTTCTCAGAAAAGTATATCGGGTAAAATAACATAAAATTAAGATAAATTAATATCTAGTTTTTTATACGTATTAAACACAATACGTATCTTATTATTAAACACATCATATGGCTTACCGCTATAGTTATTATACCTATCCTATAACCTAATGAAATTAGTTAACTTTATAAAGTCGCTTCTATTTGTGGGGAAACGGTAGAGTAAAAGGTCGCGGTAAAGGTTTTGGTTTATAGGTATTGATCCATAAAGTACGTATTAACGTTTTACGACGCTTATCAATTCCAGGGTCAGGTTATTCTCCATATCCTAACCGATTCTTTTATAATCGATCGGGTTATTTCCGGTGTTTCGGTCACTCCCACTGTAGCTGATCGGGTTATTTCCAATGTTTAGAAAGTAGTTTAGTATTTGGTTTTATTTTAAAGTGTATGCTGTCGTAGGGGTATATTATATTTATATAGTAAATAAGGATTGTGATCGTTTTTTCCCCTCGGTGTCTCTATTTTTAGCTTAGGGTACGAGTATAGGGCTGGATTGTCGTATTCCTCGTCTTTGTCGTTTTAACAATAGTCTTTTTTTACTCCGTAAGGTAGTTTTCTTTTACAAATCCCGTTAGGTATAAGTTTTTATCCTCACAGTTTAATACGTTCACGAGTTATATTATTTCGAATAGGGCCTTTATAATACGGCTATTCCTGACTCCTAAGGTATTTATACCTCTGATTTGTAATTGGATCCGTAAAGCTTTGGAAATAATAGGATTTACTATTTATTATATGTCCAACATCTAATTTAAAAAGTTCTTATGAAAATTATGCAGTAAATTGAAGCCTTAAGCTTCCTTTTTCCAATAGCAAAACATAGAGACCAAAATATATATGTTTACCGTAAATAGGTCGAGATTTTCAATTGGCGAATCGATAGTATTATCCTAAAGACTTAAGTCAATTTCGTATATTATAGCTTTTTTAATCCCTATATTTTCGACTAAGAGGTCGAAATTAACGCTAACTTCCTTTAACGATATTGGTTTTGAAGCCATAATTATAGGCGTTTTAAAGTGTTTTATATCTGTATTCAATATGTTGGAACGGTCTAAGTTAGTGATTTCAGGTTGTAGTAATATATTGAATATATCTAGATTCTAACATTTAAAGTGATACGTTTCGTAAATAGAAAATATAAGGTAAATAAGGTAATTAAGGTGGTTAGAATAATGTTTACTAATATTTACTAACGTAAATAAATTTCAAATAATAAATAAAACGTAATTATAAACCAATTAGGCGTTTTAACTTAGTTTTATTAATATTTAGTAACGCTACGTTAGCCAAGCAATGATGAAAAACTTAAACGTTGTAAAAAGTAAATTTAAAATACGTATGATGAATACGGAAAGGCAATTAGGGCAGAGGAAGTATAAGCCAAATAAAGAAAATAAGGGGTGTGACTATAGGAAAGTACGTTATATAATCTGGTATTTAGTGGTCGATTTGGATTAGTATACTGTAACAGAATTTAATAAAATAATCGTTTTAGTTATTTGGTTTGTAACCGATATTACTAAGACGGTCGGTTAGGATATTCGTATATAACCGATTTTAGTAACGAGATCAGTATAAACTATCGAAAACCAGATAGGTTTTAGCGAAGGGTTTCTAAACTTAGTGGTTTTGGATTACGTAGCTTAATACGCGATAAAATGCTTTTCAAAAAGTGCCCAAGTATGTTAAAACGCTAAATAAGGGTTGATAATAATGTAACGGGGCTTTTAGTAGATAAAGTATTAAATAAGGGTTAATAATATAATATTAAAGTTGTCATTTTTGAAGTTATTTATTTTTTACAGTTTTTATACACATCGGCGTATAATTTTCGTAAAAACTCAATGTTAAAATACAAATAGTTGAAACTGTTTCAACATCCCGTTATAGGTATTTAACGTATATTTATATTTTTTCCCTAAACTATCTATGATCAATTGAGTTAGTTACTAATAAGTATTGATAAGTTTTTAGGCTTATAATATTTACGTAAATATAAAGTCTTTCAAAATTAATTAAAATGATTGGTATTGTAGTATAATAGAAAATAATCCAAGAAAAAGAATTTAAAGGTGCACACCATAGGTAAGAGCTTATAAGCCCTCGACCTAGAGCGTATCACTCTGAAATACCCCTTCTAAACCAACTTACGTATTGCCGTTCGGTCTGATATAGTCAATCCAAATCGATTCACGCATTGCCATTCGGTTTGGAATAGCCATTCCAAACCGATTCATGCATGAAGCTCTTTGCGCTTTACAAGAGTACAGCCTGCAGTATAATATATTATCGTATACCCTGCAGGAGTATACCTTGCAATACAGTACACTGCTACTTGCTCTATATATATTATCTATGAGGGTATATAGTAATATTTACGGTCTCGGTTTCGGTTTTGCAGTCAATTGTTACAATTCAATAAACAATCGTATCGGTTTTGTAAGCTATAATCTCGGTTTTCTTACAAAGACAATCCTTACAACAAGGCCGATTTTTACGACGTTTATATCGCTTTCAATATTGGTAATAATTATTAATTAAACCGCCTCTTTAATATTTAAAGTTACGAAAAATATTAAAAGGATAGTAAATATCGTTATACTTTTTAAGAGGACTTTTACGACTTAAGAGAAAATCGTAACTGTTTTTAGTATTATTTTTAACAAGTATAAAACATCAAAACGGGAATTAGCAGTTCGTCATAACTAATAAGGTCGTTTTACTCTTTTTGTATTCAGTTATGTATTTTCATATCATTTTACTTTAACGATAAGATAACAGGTACTATTAAAGGTCGAGGTTTAATGAAGACTAAATAACGATTATAATTCTCCTTTAATATTTATTATATTGATTTAAAGTTCCAATAATGCAAATATATCTTATCTTTATCTTAACATGAATTTTGAAGTTGTATCTATTATTTAAAAGATCCCGTAAACAAAAAGTGTAATTATTGTTAGTAGGCCTTCGACGTTGCAATGTTGTCGATTCGAATCGTGGTTGAAGTAATAGTAGTATTGCAGTAGTTAGATGGTGGATGCATTGTTCTAGGTTTGGCAGACCGCTAGCCGGTCTGCACTGTAATTTGTATGGCTAAGTGCTTGGCTCGTGCCCTAGAGTGAAGTGCAGCGTACTGCACTCAACTTACACCCAATGCGGTAGGTCTCTACAAAGCAATACACTTGCAGTACGGTCAACTTTAATTACAGTCAAGTTGACCTACTGTACTACATGCAATACTATTGCAATACTATTCCAACAATTATGGTATTTAATGGTTGTTCAACTGGTATTTATAGCGAACTTAATAATGAAAGTATTTATAATCTTTGCAAGACCCTAAGAATAAATTTTGTGACGATTCCAAGTAGTTAACTAAGAATTTCACCAATATACTACTGAATATTATCGAAAAGTTTAGAATGTATTAACTAACTTATTTTCGACACAAGGATTTAGGTTTGTAAAGAATTAAACATTTACCAAAAGCTTTAAATTACAATAAATACAAGATTTTTACCTTTAGTAACTATACCTAAGTCGATAGGGTTAGGGTATTAGAATTAAACATTCCCACCTTTTGTCGTCTTAGGCGGCGACTTTTTATAAAGTATTAAGAAATGAGTTGGCAAGGTTTTTGGATAATGAGGAAATAGTTTCGCTTATTTTATTAGGCTTGTCGGTTATTTTTACGAGTAACGTGATTTGTCTTATGAATATGTTAATCGTCTTCACTAATACGGTAATAGTTCTTACAAATACGGCGGGAATTATTATACTCACGAAAATGAAAAGGCAATTCCTCTCCAAAATCATTTTAATAATAACGAAAAAAAAGGCTTATAATGACGAAAAATGTCATTTTCGTGACGGGAAAGGAGTTTATAACTGGTAACGCGATGAGGGAGGCCTTTTACGATGTTTTAGAAAGTATTAAAACGTTTATCTATTTTTTGCAAAAACGTGTCAAATCGTTACCACCAATTAAAACAGGAGCGCCTATAGTAGTATCAATAGAGAGTTTAATAATGATGGGACGTTTAGTAGCATCTTTAATAGAGGTTTTGGTGGAAGCTGACGATATTACTTAATAGGTTATATAAAAAGGGGTATAAAAACGAGTTGAGGCTGGTGAAAACAAAAAAAAAATCTTTGATAATAGTTTATTGGTAAGCGACGTAATAGGAAAAAAATGGAAATTTGTTAACCTTTCGTTTTATATATTGGGATAATAGGTAACAATTAGTTTACTAATAAGGTTTGTAATTACTTGTTATTTATGAAATATTAAAAAAAATAAGTAAACTAATTAATAGCTAGCTATCTTTAATAAAAAAAGTAGGGAAAGAAAAGATGGTATAGTAATTGATATAGGGTAATCCTTTGCAACTAATAATTATGTTAAGTATTAATAACAACAAAAGTTAGGTGACAGTTTAAAGAAACAAAATATCTAGTATTAACTTGATTGTTGTTTATAGTTATTATTTGTTGTATTTGCTAATAAATGTTTTCCTTGAAGTAAGAATTAATAAGAAACCAAGCTTTAAGCTCTGGAGTTGATGCAACAGAGGCAGCAACGTATTTATAATACAAACAAAAAAGGTGGCATGTAATACCACCGCAAAACGCACCCTAATGAAATACAACAAAAGGGTTGGTAAGGTATATATTTATAAGAAAAGTTTTGTAAATGAGATGAAACGTGGTAAATCTTTGGAGTTATAGGTTAAATCTTTATAAGTAGAGGTTGATTCAAACGTGAAACAGGTAGGGATGAATAGAAAAGTACCCGTTAAATATGTGTAAAATTATTGTTGTTAATAAAATTTAAAAAAATGATATACTAGTATAAAAATAAAAAAATCGCTAATATTAAAACAACAATAAATTATAATAGCTGTAAAACAACTGTAGTGTACCTATTTAACTTAAGGTTTAAACTAAGTTTCAGTTTACCCAAATTAGGGTATTGATTGACTAGTAAACTTCTTAATTTAAAACTTATACACAACTTTTAGCAACGCAATACTACCAGTTATTTGGACCATAATAATTCGAATCGACTGTCGTTGTAATGATTAAAGGCCTACCAGCAACTTGTTTATATATATTTATATATATATATTAAAAAAGATGTGTTTTTTATTGTTATTACTATGTAAAAAAGAAATGTTGTGGTAATAGTATTNGGGCTGCTATAGGAGATATAGTAGGTTTTATACTAAAAACGTCACAAGAGTAGAGGACCTGGTTCGTGTGCTGTTGGCAAGAAAACAGTATATAGGAGAGAGTTGGTCACCAAAGATGGTTGGTTCATAAATGTTTCTGGCGTGATTCTAGTGGGACCCTGAACTGCGGGGTGCGTTAGCGGGCAACGCCGATCCTCGGCTGCCCGGACCATGAAACCCTTCTTCTACGCCGGGATTAATTCCCCAACAATCGCGACTTGACGCGTGCGTCGCGTCGCTGCTTATCTTCCCCTCAAAATCATTTCTAACTCAATCCCACCATGGCCGCGTCGAATGCAGACACGGAGCTCCTAACGGAGCATTTTGGCTATCCACCAGTGGTTCGTTCGCCCTCAAATACGCATTTCGACCCCAAACTAACCATCCCACCCGCACAGTCCCTCCTCGACGAAATAATCAACAGCATCAACATCATCTCGGAGAAAGGCTTGACCTCGGTCGAAGACGGCCTGCTCAAACAGCCCCCGGCCGCGCTCGGCTTTAGCAAGCCCGCCTCGACGGCAGCATCCAACACCAAGTCCAAGCGCAAGCGCAAGGCGCATCCACCACCGCCCCCGAGCGGCGGCGGCGGCGACGACGAGCAGCAGCAGCAGCAGCAGCCCCCACTGTCGCAGGACGAGATCGAGGCGCGCGCGCGCGACGAGATCGCCAGCGGCACGCACCAGCTCGAGACGCTGCTGTGCACGTCCATCGACCGCAACTTCGACAAGTTCGAGATCTACGTCATGCGCAACATCCTATGCGTGCAGCCCGAGGACCGCGACTGGATGCGCCTGGGCCACTACGAGGGCTTGGACTTTGAGAACCTGCCGCCGGCCGCCGTCCATGCCCTGCGCGGGAAGAAGAAGACGATGAAGAGAAAGAAGACGCCTGCGGGCGATGGCGGTGCGATGGACACAGACACCCGGGAGGAGGCGGCAGCAACAGCAGCAGCAGCAGAAGAAGAAGAGGAAGAACAAGAAGACAGCGACGACGACGAAGACGACCAAGACAACGAACGCGATACCCCGACCTTCGCTTCCGTCGCGCGCCTCCGCCGCCGGCTGCAGGCCTCGCAGAAACTCAACACCATGCTCCTCGCCGAGCAGGCGCGCACCGCCGCGCTGCTGGCCGAGCTGCGCGCCCTCGTCGGGCCCCTCCAAGCACCACCGCTACCACCACCACACCCCCAGCAGCAGCAGCAGCAGCAGAGCGCTACGAACGCCCCCGCTGCTGCTGCTTCTGCTGGGGG